>CM044561.2:2387823-2642823 GCA_024416835.2 Perccottus glenii
CAGACAGAAGACTACACATGAACTGTTCACACTCTCCCTCAGACAGAAAACTACACATGAACTGTTCACCCTCCTCCCTCAGACAGAAGACTACACATGAACTGTTCACCCTCCTCCCTCAGACAGAAGACTACCACATTAACTGTTTAAACTCCTCCTTTAGACAGAAGGCTACACATGAACTGTTCACACTTTTTCCTCAGCAGAAAGCTACACGTGAACTGTTCACACTCCTCCCTCAGTTTCTTTGGGGCGCAGTGGCTCAGTTGTAGAGTGGTTGTCCCAGTCTATAACACTGGTGAATTGAAGCTTAATGTAAGTCGCTTTGGATAAAAGCGTAAACTAAATTAATAAATGTAAATGTAGCAGAAGCACAAAAAAGCCATTCATTGTATTCACACAAATTTATTTTAAACCTAATAATATTAATACATTTTGGGAAACATTAAAAAAGGCCTATATCTGGTGCAGGATCAAACACGGTTGAGTGAAAGAATGGAACATGACTCATGCTAACTAATCTCTGACCTCACTGTGATAAATGGAGCTTGTGTTATCAGTGTGAAGCAGGCTCCAGATTGCCAGTGGACACTGTTAAAGAAATGTGAATTAATAAATCATTTTCTTATTCTGACGGTCTGCTGGTGGGAGCCAATTACAGCCAGCTCTGGGATTAATTGGAAATGACCAGTCGGGCCAAAAATAAAAAGTGTTCTGTGCTCGTGACAAATGAGCACAAGCAACTCACTGTATGCAGGGCTCATTAGATTTCTCAGCATTTCAATTCTAATTAATGACACCATTCATCTGTATGCGAGTGAGAATCAGATGGGGTTTAGAGCCAAAAGCTGGAGTGACACTGTGCACCTCAGGGGCCACAGACAGGACCAGAGGTAATCACTTTTATCTGTGGAGCCATTTACAGTTTTAGCGTGAGACTTAGGTGGAATCTGAATAGGTCAAATTACTCAGGAAACTTTCTAACAATTAAGTAATACCCAGGACTTCATGGTCACCATTTTAAGAGATGTTCAAATTCCCACTTCAGCAAGAAAAGGAGATAAGAAAGGAGCTTCAGCTTCTTTACTTACTTCTTTCTAGCAAAAGGAAATGAACTTACATCCCACAATCCATTGCTTCAGACCAAATCAAGAACAAGAGCAGGAGCAGGACCAGGACCAGGGCTATAAAAAAAGATCTATGCAAACCAACCGTAAAATGATTTGTGTTTGATGATTGGTACTGTCACTAACACAATGCATGAGTTAACAGACTCATGTTTTCAACCACCATATTTTGATGCTATTGTCATGGACTGATGCAGCAGATATTTATGAATTCCCATGGACAAGCCGTGTACATGTAAAACCTCCACAGATCAGAACTTCCACACATTTTGATTCATTCACAAAACGGTCCATGCAAAGTGATCGACAAATCACAAATCTATGTAGCCATATTGCTCTGACATGCAGCCAATCTTCAGCCTCAACAGCTGGCTCTAGCTGCACCAGAGCCTCAGTCTTGTCTCGTATACATCTTGGGCTGTCATACCTACCTTATTGTCTAACATGAAAGTAAGCTCCTATCTGACCTACACACAAGGCAGCTATATTCATACTGTTGGGGAATTTCAGATTTTACTTACTTTTTCAACTGCAAAGTGCCTTAATTGGGCCTGTCTATTCATTCAGGTCAGCACACCCTGTGAGAGACAGTAGTGGAGCCTTTCTTCAAGGTGTAGTGTCTTCACCTGCTTAGACAGGAGCTCCAAGTCTAGACTCTATTGGTAAACACCCTGACATTGCATGGACATTGACACAATACAAGGTTATATAGTCATATTATTACTCCAGAAGCATACTAGACTTGTATATTCAATACTACAGTGTGTTGAGTCTCCAGGTTCCGTGTTGATTGGCAACGAACTTTTCCTGCCTAAGTTATCCAGAAAGTCTCAAGCGTGTTTCCCGTGTGACTCCTCTCAGCTCCAAGGGTAGCTCAAATATTCCCTATCACATATAGCATTAACACTGAACACTACAGTGATATTTCAGTGTATTTCAGCAGTAGCACCTGTGACATACGTTTAAAGTACAAGTTGAATTCTTGTGATGAGCTGTTAAAGATGAATTTCATTTTGTCTCGCCAAAGAGAGCAGAGCGACTTTCCCACAGGAGTGATAGGAAGCCCTCTGCCGTCCCAGGCTCCCCACAGTGAGCAGACAAGAGCACTGGATGAGGAAGTCCTTGAGAATCAGGCCGCAGTCAGAAGGAGGCCAATGAAGACACTTCACTCCAAGAGTCTTCAGAGCTGAGACGTTTAGGCAAAAATTGCTGCAAATGAGCATTGACTGCGACACTCAGAGACTCAGCACATAGTTCACTTTTCTCTGAATGTTTATGCCCCTTGAGTTACAAAAGTTAGCACAAAAAGAGTGAGTTTTTATTGGAACTACATCTGTACTTGAGATTTGAGTTTTGGTTTAAATATATTCCATTTGAGAGAAAACATTGTCAAAGCATGCTTTTGATTTTGCTGCTTTCTTAATGTTTGAATACCTGGATGGTAATAATAACTAAATTTAAGTCAAAGTAGTGAGAATTCTCCAATTATTTATATACGCTCCAAAAAACAATCATAGTAATATCAACAAGGGTAATATCAGCTATACTGTATGGTGTTGATATCCCACATTATGGTGTAAGAGCTCAGTGGCAAAATACACCCAGAATAAAATGTGACAAAATGACAAACCAGGCTTTAGCTTCTCAAATTTACTGAACCTCTACTGCAGTGAACTGAAAATTCAGCATCAGCCTGCATCAGTGATGTTTAGATTAACTCCACAATAGAATATATACAGAAGTTATTAACATAAAACCGATCAGATTAATCTGTACAAATCACAAATCCATACAATCCTTGTGTGTTTTCCAACCTCCCGTCCAGCTTATTTATGTCCAAATTTGGTCTTTTGTCCAACAGCATTTGCATACAGCAAAACTAAGGTTTAAATTCTGAGATCAACTGATCAAAGAGAGCTGAGCTTATATCTCTAGAGGAAGGAGTTTGACCTGAAACTAAAGCTGATGGGACCAGGCTGTTCTGGTCTCATTGTCTTTAGCTATGAAAGAACAGTGGGACTCTACGACGTACCCAAAATACACAAAGAAGGAATTCCACTACAACCCATAGTAAGCAGGACAGATTCAGCCACTTACAATGTAGCCAAACACCTGGCCACCATCTTGGCTCCATTGATAGGCCACTTACAACACCATATCATCAACTCACAGGACTTTACAACAAAATCAAAAATCTACAACTAGATGCAGACAAGACTACTGTATTGTCTCCTTTAAGTTCACAACACTCTTTACCTGCATACCCACCAGGACAGGAAAGGACAAACCTCACCTCGGACCATATTTGCAGTTTACTGGAGATATGTTTAAACACTACTTATTACCAGTTCAGAGGCAACTTCTACAAACAAATACACGGCTGTGCCATGGGATCACCTGTCTCCCCGATTGTGGCTCACCTGTTCGTGGAGGAAGTGGAGAACAGAGCTCTGGTCTCTTTCCCAGGTGCAGTGCCCAGTCACTGGTTCAGATATGTTAATGACACGTGGGTCAAAATCAGAACCCAGGAAGTAGAAGCTTTCACGAACACATCAACTCAGTGGACAAGAACATCAAGTTCACCTGTGAAGATGTCATAGACAACTGCCTGGCTTTCTTAGACTGTGCAGTATTTATTTGTGAGGACTCTCCAAGTAGAAGTTTATAGGAAGCCACAGATCAATATTTACTGTTTGATTCCCACCAGCCTCTGCAGCAGAAGCTGGGAGTCATCAGGACTCTTCAGCACAGAGCACAAGAGGTGCCCACAACCTCAGAAGGTAAACTGGATTATTGCAATGCTCTACTGGCTGGACTCCCTGCTGCACAACCAAACCTCTGCAGCTGATCCAGAATGCAGCGGCAAGAGTGGTCTTTAATGAACCGAAGAGAGCGCATGTATCTCCTCTATTCATTAGGTTACACTTGCTCCCGGTTGACGCCCGCATCAAGTTCAAAGCTATGCTCTTGGCCTACAAGACCACTACTGGCTCCGCCCCCTCATATTTTCACTCACTAATACAGACCTATGTTCCTGCCAGGGTCAGCTCTGCAAATGAACAACGTCTGGTAGTACCGTCCCAAAAAGGTAAAAAATCACTCTCACGTACCTTCTCTGGCTCTGTTCCACATTGGTGGAATGATCTACTGCTGCTACAAGATCAGCAGATTCTGTAGCCATCTTTAAAAAACGCCTGAAAACACATCTCTTCCGTCAACACCTGACTGACAAACACTGAGTTCTACTTCCTTTCTATTGATTCCTTCTCTTAAAAAAAAAAAATATATTTATATATTCTTTCCTATCCTTAGCTTTGTATACTGTGCTGGGTTTTAACTGACTAGTTTTTGGTGCAGTTATCCTTTTTGCTAAATTGTGTTGTTAAAATTGCTTCCATTGTTTTCCTCACTTGTAAGTCGCTTTGGATAAAAGCGTCTGCAAAATGACTAAATGTAAATGTATATGTAAACGGAAAGATTTTTTACAACAGTGTTTTGAAACCTAAATCAACACAGTTTGACTCTAGAACAACAACAACTGAATGGAACAGTGTAACTAACAGCTCACCTGAGCCTTAACGACTCTCACACCAGAATCACACTGTTCTTTCAGAGCTAACGTCTACAAGACCAGAACAGCCTGGTCCATCAGGTTTAGTTTCAGGGGAAACTCCTCCCTCTAGAGATATAAGCTCAGCTTTCCTAAAGTCTCTTGGAATTAGAGACTTCTATTCTTGAAAACTGAGTCCAGATGCTTTTGCTTTAACCTTTTCTTAAACTCAGTGATGAATAGCTGTATTAAATGTTGTCAAATCATTTGTAGATTTCAACAGAAATCACAGCCAGCCCACTTTACCATTAGTGATGATTAGAGCCCTGAGGAAGATGAGCATGTGTCAGTTTAATTTTAGTGTTGCCTGTTGAGCATAAATGGAACAAGTGAGACATGAAATGAACCAATATCAGGCTTCAGTTCCTACTCTGGCTTGTGATTGGACAATGAAAAGATAGCTCATAATGCAAAAAAAAAAAATTTGTACAGTACATATCTCAAAACCAGAACAAATTATGTGGGGATGTAGTGTGTATCATTTATGGCTGTAAACGGCTCCTATCAGCCATAAACGGCGTAATGACACAAAAAACAGGCTGTTTTGAAAAGAATGTGAAATAAACAGCTTGTGCGAGCTGCAATAAAATCAAGACAACAGCACAGCGAAGGCCTTCACAGACTGCACACTTTATCATTGAGTGCAGTCAACCTTGAACCGGCGCACGCTCCTTCAGTCTCATGCACCAACAGAAGATAGTGATTGTTCTGCCTGGCTCCCGCTGTCTCTGCACCCATCGCTCATGTGCCTCTTTCACTCACACCAGGAGCAAAAACTCAAGAAGTTTTTTTTTTATTCACTGCCACAGAGATGTATTCTGATCGGTTGTGGCATTATTTATCATCGCCACTGGCTTTCAGTAACAATATATATATATATATATATATATATATATAATGTGGTGATACACGGGCAAGCAGATATAGTGTACTAAAGCAGAGATGGTTTCCATTAAAGGGGTCATTCTGAGCTCTTCCTGCATGTGAGATTTACATCCCCTCTGCTTAAAAACATGTCTTGTGCATTCCTTCAAAGACATTGATTCACAAGGACATCCCCACAACAGGAGATGAAAAGGTTTACTAAACAGAAGTTTAATTGGTTGAAGGCAAAAATATTATTGTGAGAATGGTGGAAGGAATGTTGATTCTGCAGATAAAGGCTGTGTTGGAGGAGACTTTCACTGCAGGTCTGTGTGTAAGGACACTAATGGAGTTCCTTTGGTCACAGTGTAGGGTCTTAATACAGATGCTCTTCCCTCGCACTGACAGCAACTGTTGCTATTGTCCATTTAGCACTAAAGGTCCAATGGACTAAGTTCTCCAATAGCGGGGGCTAAACAGCATGTGCAGTCTGCTGTTTTTCCGGGGTCAAACTGGGTAAAGGGACTGCAGTCCATAATCTTTCTATAACTACAATTCTGCTGTGTTCATCATAAATAAAATAGTCCCAAACTTCTATCACAAAGCCAAAGTAACACTGTTACGAGTAACAGCTAATGTGATAGAGTCTGAATAGTGAAGGGATTGTGTCAGCTGAAGAAATGAAGTTTTACACTGACAACAAAGAAGCAGAATGCAATGTGTGCAATAGCAGTTTCCAAAGCGACTGGGTCAGCACACAGTGACTCACATTTGATGGAGCCTTACACAAAAGGGTTATGATAAAACTGTACAGGCAGTGTGCCCGGGCAGGAGCAGTGCACAATAAGAGAGTATCCTGGACAGAAATGCAAAAAGCTGATAAGATTGAACCTCCTGGAAGGTATGTGCTGAGTGCAGAAAGAGCAACATCTCGGGTTACTTGACTGTAACCCTGTTCCCTTAAAAAGCGGGAACGAGATGCTGCGTAGCATTACGCTATGGGGAACATTCTTTGTGTGACCGGTTGTGAAGCACGTGTGTCAAACACGCCAAGAATTGGCTTATAATACCTCTGTTGGTGACGCAGCTCATCAGTGGCAGCTGTGTGATTGCGCGCACCTGAACAGAGGGTATAATAACACGTGACGCGGGAGCGTCTTCAGGTCAACTTTGTCTGAAGAGCGCCCGGACACGCCCAGTGCGGCATTGCAGCGCAGCATCTCGTTCCCGCTTTTAAGGAACAGGGTTACAGTCAAGTAACCCGAGACGTTCTCCTGTCAAAAGCTACACTCGATGCTGCGTAGCATTACGCTATGGGGAACGAAATACCAACGCCGCCGCACTGTAAGTGTCTGGACCCCTCGGGTTGTGAAGTGTGCACAAACACAAAAGAGGTCTCAAACACAATTTTGGGATGATGACTCAAGGACATGCGAGCCCACAGTAGCATGAACATCCAAGCTATAGAATCTGATGAATGTGTGCGGAGAGGACCAGCCTGCCGCATCACAAACTTGCTGCAGAGGGGCACCTTTTGCTAGAGCTGTTGAAGCTGCAACCCCTCTAGTAGAATGAGCCCTCACACCTATGGGCGAAGTTTGACCGCAAGACGTCATAGGCCAGGGCAATGGCATCCCTCACCCAATGTGATATAGTTTGTCTGGTAGCTGCAACCCCAGCTTGCAGCCCCGCATATAAACAGCTGTTCGGACTTACGCCACTGGCTAGTGCGGTGGACATAAGTCTGGAGGGCACGTACTGGACACAGTAAGTGAAGTCTCTCCTGCTCCGGTGTTGTAAATGGCGGAGGACAGAAGGCTTCAAGAACGACCGGATTTAAGGTCGAGAATGGAACTTTTGGAAGATAGTTAGGGTGAGGATGCAAAATGGCTTTGACCAGCCCAGGAGCAAAGTCTAGGCAGGAGGGCGAAACTGACAGAGCCTGCAAATCTCCAACCCTCTTGAGAGTGGTAATGGCCGCCAGAAGAACCATTTTTAGAGTCAGAAATTTAACAGACGCTGACTCCAGTGGTTCAAAAGGAGTGCTTACTAAGCCCTCCAGCACTATAGCTAGGTCCCAGGAAGGAACTCTAGCTCTAGTTTGGGGTCTCAACCGCTTGGCACCTCGAATGAAGCGGGCAACTAGAGGATGTCTCCTATCGAGACCCGTCAATCAGGCGTGGCAAGCCGAAATGGCGGCCACGAAAACCCTGAGTGTGCTAGGATTAGTGCCCGAGGATAGTTTGTCCTGCAGAAACTCCAGCACTGAAACAATCTGGCAGTGGACTGGGTCTGCATGATGTGTAGCACACCAGGCATCAAAGACACGCCATCTGCAGGCATAGGCTCTCCTAGTAGAGGAGACCTAGCGCTCAGAATAGTCTCTACAACAGGGGCTGGGAGCCCGACATCTCTTAAGTGGTCCCCTCAGGGGCCAGGCGTAAAGGTTCCAGAGCTCGGGCCGGGATGAAACACTGTCCCCTGTGCCTGAGAAAGGAGATCCCTCCTGGTCGGAATCGCCCATGGCGAGCCGTCGAGGAGAGATATTAGGTCTGAGAACCACACTCTGGTTGGCCAACGGGGCGCTACTAGTAAGAGGCGCAACCCGCGTTGACGGACCTTCGCCAGGACTCCCGGGAGCAGAGCCACCGGGGGAAATGCATAAAGGCGCAGTCTGGGCCACACATGGGCCATTGCGTCCAGACCCAGGGGAGCTGGAGGAGTCAGAGAGAAGTAGAGGGGACATTGTGCTGTCTGCTGTGAAGCAAAGAGGTCCACCTCTGCTTCGTAAAATCTTTCCCAGATTTGGCTCACTACCTCGGGTGGAGTTTCCACTCCCCATGTGTCACAGCCTGTCTGGACAATAAATCTGCTCCCACATTCATGCGCCGGGGATATAAATCGCCCTGAGGACAGGAACTTGTCCTGAGCCCAAAGCAGCACCTGCTGCGCTAGCTTGTTCAAGCGGCACGAACGCAGTCCGCCCTGACGATTTATGTAAGAGACCACTGCTGTGCTGTCTACTTGTACTAGGACATGGTAGCCCCTTAGCTGCTGGAGGAAGTATTTCAGGGCCAGAAATACAGCCTTCATCTCGAGGCAATTGATGTGCCATGCGAGAAGATGGCCTCTCCATATCCCTTGGGCTGGACGGCCATCTAAGACCGCGCCCCAGCCCGTGAGGGATGCATCTGTCGTTAGCATCATGCGACGACAAATGACCCAGGGTGTGGGACCCAAAGTGAGAAACTGGGGTCTGAACTACATAGATAGGGTACGGCCCTCGGCGCAGAACCCTTATTTGCTTCAGGGGTTGGCCCTGATGAAACCCCTGGCTCTGAGCCACAGCTGAAACGGTCTCATGTGCAGAAGGCCCAAAGGAATTACCGTGGATGCAGATGCCATGAGACCCAATATTCTTTGAATGAAGTGCACAGCCACTTCCTGGCCTAGCCTGATAGCTTTCAGGGTAGTTAGAATGGACCCGACACGTGCAGGAGACAGATGTGCCTGCATCTCGGTTGAGTCCCAAACAACCCCTAGATATGTTGTCCTTTGGGCGGCCGAGAGAACGCTCTTCTCGGCGTTGAGTCTCAAGCCTAGAGAGTCGAGATGAGCTAGGACGACGTCCCCGATGTCGAAGCACTAGCTCCTGAGACTGAGCTAATATCAGCCAGTCGTCTATGTAATTCAAAATGCGGATGCCCTGGAGTCGCAAAGGAGCCAAGGCTGCATCCATGCATTTTGTATATGTCCGGGGTGACAAGGCCAGGCCGAACGGAAGAACCCGATACTGGTACGCTTCGCTCCCGAAAGCGAACCTCAGGAACTTTCTGTGCTGTGGCAGGATTTGTATGTGAAAATATGCGTCCTTTAGATCGATGGTGACAAACCAGTCGCCTAATCGGATCTGGGACACAATCATTTTTATTGTGAGCATTTTGAATTTTAATGCTTTGAGGTAGCGGTTTAACCCGCGAAGGTCTAAAATCGGGCGCAGCCCCCATCTTTTTCGAACTAGAAAATATCGGCTGTAAAACCCGGATTGTCTGTCTGTGGGGAACACGTCTATGGCCCCTTTGTCCAGCAGAACCTGCAGTTCCTGTGTCAATACATGGGCTCGTTCGGTTTCACGGAAGTGGAGACCACGCCGCTTGAAACGCCGGAGGACGATTGGCAAACTGGAGTCTGTAGCCTTTGGCCACAGTCCTTATTACCCACGGGAGATATTTGGCAGGAGCATCCATGCTGCCAATTTCTCTGAAAGGGGCAGTAGTTTTGTCACCTCGGTTCTTGGGGATGTAAGACATCCGCCGCCCTGAGCCAAGGCAGGAGACGGCCGGACACTTACAGTGCGCTGGAGACTGCTGCTCCCGAACGCCAGTGGCGGCGGAGAAAAAACAGCGGACTCCTGAGGGTGTCGACATGGAGTCTTTAGACTCTCTTGGATTTTGTTGCGCCCCACCCGGTGGAGAACACCGCCGCCATGGGCGCGCCAATTTCAGGGCCTCTGCTTCCTGGCGGAGATAACATTCCGCAGGTCTGTTCTCTTTGAGCAGCGAGAGAATCCGCCTCCAGTCCTTACGAGGGGCACGATTCGCCACACTCTCCTTCTGGGCAGCCCGCTTTTCTCTGGAAGGGGCTGGACCTGGCCGGACAGGGTGGCCGACGGTCCCGGCTGCTGAGCACGGCGAGGAAGGAACCTCACAAACGCCTCCTCGTGGCGTTAGCCTCGCGGAACTTAGTGGCGACGGAGTCCACCGCGTTGCCAAAAAGACCGGAAGGCGAGATGGGTGCATCCAGGAAGGCGCGGTCCTTCTCTTTGATGCCCGTGAGGTTAAGCCACAGATGTCTTTCCGTCACAACCAAAGCAGACATGGAGCGGCCAATGCGCGGGCCGTCTGCTTAGTTGCACGGAGAGAGAGGTCTGTGGCGCGGCGTAGCTCAGAAAACGCGTCCACAGAACCCCTGTGCTCAAATCTTTGAGCAGCTCAGCCTGGTATGCCTGCAAAACCGCCATGGTGTGCAGTGCTGCACCAGCCTGACCCGCCGCCTGGAAAGCCTTCCCCACCAGTGATGACGTGAACCGGCATGGCTTGTTGGGGAGTGTAGGTTTTCTTAGGGAGGACGATGTCCCGGGGGAGAGATAGCCCGCAGCGTCTCTTCCACCTGGGGCATCGACCCATAACCCGCACCTGTGCGCCCACGATAGTCGAATAAATCGACGTCGAAGGCACAAAAACACGGGACGAATAGGGCTTATTCCATGAGCGTGCCAGCTCCTCATGGAGGTCCCCAAAGAAGGAGAGACCGCCTGTGATCCCTCCCCTGGCCACCTGACAGAAACCTGTCATCCAGTTTAAGCACAGAGCCGGTGTCTGCCTCATCTGGTGAGAGCGCGAGGGCATAAGACTATCTGATCCCTGCGCCTCAGCCAGATCAACCGCAAACCCCACGACCGGAGTGGGAGGCGGCTCGCTCCTCTGCAAAGAAAGCGAGCCGGGCACGTAGGATCTTGGCAGGCAAAAGATCACAGTGCTCACTCCCCCAGAAAGTCCGAGGGCCGCGTGTTCTTCCCCAAACACTCAAAACAAAATTCATGCTGATCATCGTCAGCAATGTGCCTCTGGCAAGGAGGAACACATTTCTTTCTGAACCCAGCCATGATACTTTTGTATTTATTATTTTATATATATTCGTACTGGCACAGAGAAAGGTTTGCTCACACTTCACAAGGAAACAAAAGACTTCGCCCATCTCCAATGCTCGCAGTCATCGAGTGAGCTCGTTCAGTGCAATACAGATCAGTGCACCCAGAAGTCAGGATGCGTGTTCTTCGAGTCAAACTCAGAAACAAAATTCATCTTCGCTTCCTTTCTGTTTCCGGTGAACGAACGAACGACTCGAGATGAACAGTTCCTTTCTGTTTCCGGTAACTGCATACTCTTTCTCTATGGGACTGGGACTTGGTGAAGCGAACGAACGAGCGAACGACTCGGAGATGAATGAGTCCTTTCTGTTTCCGGACGGACGAGATGTATTAGCTACAGCTACATAAGGCTGTCACGGCCCAGACCAGACATGTTGACGGAATTAATGCTAAGCTAAATATGAAGTGACAAAGGAAAACAACTATTTGGATTAAGAGGTGAGTTGAACTCTCTGCCTGAAGTAAGCTGCAATTAATTTATAATTTATTTTTCAAAGTTTGGCCATAAATGCATTAGCTTATAGTTATTATAGTTTTTATTCCAAAAGTACTAAATGTATTAAAAATTGTAATATGCAACATTTTAATTAGATTCTGCTGAAATGAACGAAATGAACGAAATGACTTGAAAAAAGATTCGTTCATTTTGCTGAACGAGACTTAAAGAACTGAGTCAGTAAAATGAACTGAACTTCCCATCACTAAAAGAAACCTGAAGACGCTCCCGCGTCACGTGTTATTATACCCTCTGTTCAGGTGCGCGCAATCACACAGCTGCCACTGATGAGCTGCGTCACCAACAGAGGTATTATAAGCCAATTCTTGGCGTGTTTGACACACGTGCTTCACAACCGGTCACACAAAGAATGTTCCCCATAGCGTAATGCTACGCAGCATCGAGTGTAGCTTTTGACAGGGAACTTCTATATGTGATCTTCACAAACCATTTTCAGTTCACTCCAACATTCACCAGCACTATTTCCTCCGAGGCTGGCTGAGTTTGTGTTGGGAGGCTGACCTCTTTTATCGGTGCTCTGTATACTGTAAAAGCAAAGCACATTTCTGAAGGATCACTATCTACAAACTATCTACAAATTCCACTAAAGTTGGGACACTGTACAAATTTTAAATAAAAACAGAATGCAATGATGTGGAAGTTTCAGAATACAATATAGATGACATATCAAATGTTGAAAGTGAAAAAATGTATAATTTTAAGAAAAAAATAATTGATTTTAAATTTCATGGCATCAACACGTCTGAAAAAATTTGGGACAAGGCCATGTTTACCACTTCTTTTTATAACAGTCTGCAAACGTCTGAGACTGAGGAGACAAGTTGATCAAGTTTAGGAATAAGAATGTTGTCCCATTATTGTCTAATACAGGCTTCTAGTTGCTTAACTGTCTTAGGTCTTCTTTGTCACATCTTCCTCTTTATGATGCGCCAAATGTTTTCTATGGGTGAAAGATCTGGCCATTTCAGAACCGGATCCTTCTTCTACGCAGCCATAATGTTGTATTTGATGCAGGATGTGGTCTGGCATTGTCCTGTTGGAAAATGAAAGGTCTTCCCTGAAAGAGACGACATCTGGATGGGATCATATGCTGTTCCAGAACTTGGATATACCTTTCAACATTGATCTTTTTCAACATTGTCTTTCCAGATGTGTAAGCTGCCCATGCCACACTCACATGCCACACTTTTTTTACATTTATTCATTTAGCTGACGCTTTTATCCAAAGCGACTTACATTGTTCTAATGTAATTACCAGTGTTACAGCCACAGGAGGCAAGGTGGGTTAGGTGTCTTGCCCAAGGACACAACAACAGTATGAACTGTGGGGAGGGCGGGAATCGAACCACCTACCTTCCGGTTGAAGGACGACTACTCTACCCACTGAGCACTCATGCAAACCCATACCATCCGAGATGCAGGCTTTTGAACTGAGCTCAGAACAACCTGGGTTGTCCTTGTCCTCTTTAGTCCAGATGACATGGCATCACAGTTTTCCAAAAGAACTTTACATTTTGATTTGTCTGACACAGAAGACTTTTCCACTTTGACACAGTCCATTTTAAAAGAGCCTTGGCTCCAGAGAAAACACCTGTGCTTCTGGATCATGTTTAGATATGGCTTCTTTTTTGACCTATAGAGTTTTAGATAACAACAACGAAAGGCACGGTGGATTGTGTTCAAAGACAATATTTTCTGGAAGTATTCTTGAGCCCAGGTTGTGATTTCCATTACAGTAGCATTCCTGTTTGTGATGCAGTGCCACTACAGTTGGTAAAGAGAAATTGCCCAACTTGCCAAACTATTCCTTAAGTTATTTTATCAAATATCTTAGTTTGAATTTTTCTCAATATGTTCATACTGTCAAGTGTCCATTGTGAGCACCTTGTGAGCCAGTGTCTGTGAACCTTTTTAATGAATGAAAATGTTATTGTGTGTAAATGGGTGTAAATGAAGACATTAAAACACTGATGCTCAGAAAGGGGTTAGTGATGTTCAGAAAGAGAAATCTTATGAGCATAAATCCAAGCAAACTAGGCACTGAGTGTTTTATTGGACTGGAGTTATTTAAACTATACCAATATGAGAGTATGAAGGACTGCCAACAAATATTATAATGTCACAAAATGGGGTAAGATGTGAAAAACCTAAATGTCATGTCATGATAGAAACACCATACACATGAGCTATCTTCTGGGCTACATTCTGCAATGCATTATGTCTTTCCTATTGTCTTTTACAGGTCATGGTGCTGGTGCCTATCCCAGTTGCATAGGTTCCCAAACACTGGGTCAGGACCCAAAAGTTGGTTGCCACAGATTGTATATGGATGTCATAAAATCTCAAAATTAAGCGAAATGATTGTGGTTGTTCATTGTGAAAATGACTGACACTATGCTAAGAATAATCAAGATCACACAAAAAACATGAATCTAAATCAGAAATAGTTAATAAATTAAAGTGTTTGTCTGTCAGTGTCTTTTACTCCTGTTATCAACTAGTCATTTTTTTAAACTGTTACCCAGATTATGTCATAAGACAGTTTTTCCCAACCTAACTCTCCATGCACCCATATTCCAGAAGGCTTTAAGAATCATGAACCAATTTTGTGGTCGTGTTTGTGAGTTTCTTCCTTCTTTAATGGTATCTTGCTCATTTACAGTATTGTTCAAAATAATAGCAGTACAATGTGACTAACCAGAATAATCCAGGTTTTTAGTATATTTTTATTGCTAAGTGGCAAACAAGTTACCAGTAGGTGCAGTAGATTCTCAGAAAACAAACAAGACCCAGCATTCATGAAATGCACGCTCTTGCAATTGGGCAATTAGTTGAAAAGGGTTTGTTCAAAAAATAGCAGTGTGGTATTCAATCACTGAGGTCATCAATTTTTTGAAAAAACAGGTGTGAATCCTATTTAAGGATGAAGCCATAAGCACTTGTTGAACATGCATTTGAAAGCTTGAGGAAAATGGGTTGTTTAAGACATGAATGAAAAGACCAGAATGACAAAGGCTCAGCCAATGTTCCCTATCAAAAGCTACACTCGATGCTGCGTAGCATTACGCTATGGGGAACATTCTTTGTGTGACCGGTTGTGAAGAACGTGTGTCAAACACGCCAAGAATTGGCTTATATAACCTCTGTTGGTGACGCAGCTCATCAGCGGCAGCTGTGTGATTGAGTGCACCTGAACAGAGGGTAAAAGAATGCATGACGCAGAAGCGTCTTCAAGTTTCTTGTGTTGGCAACCTACTTGCTGCAATAAAGTAAGAACATTCTTATATATATTTAAGAGCACATAAAAACTATGGCTGAGCTCAGGAGGAATGTGCTCCTCCGTGCCAGAGGCTCATTTCTGATGATGATCACCATGAGTTTTGTTTTGGGTGCAGGGGGGTCGCGTGCGATCTAGGTTTGGCACGGGGTTAAGAGAGTCCTATGTCCATCGCGCTCTCTCCAGATGAAGTGAACATCGTCTCTGTGCTTCCCACGAGCATGTTGATGACGCCTCATCCCTGGCTTCTGCGAGCTTCACTGCCTAGGATCGCTCCTCCTGCTCTGACGTGGCGTTTGAGGAGCCGCTCGAGGTGGTTACAAGAGCAGTGGCGCTGCTGAATATTGGGTGGCCGCAGGAGCAGGCCCCCTAAACACTCAAAACAGGTCTGTGCAATGGCCCAGTAGAGTGTGGCGCGTTCCCCCCGTAAAGGACTGGGGGCGCGGATTATTGCGCTACACCAAAGAGGCCGGAACTGCAGAATTTCATCTTCGCCAGTAAAAGAAGGTCCTGAAATTGGCGCCCAGGGCCACAGGGGTGTGCCCCCCCACCTCCCATGGGTGGGGCGCAACAAAATACAATGGAGAATAAAGACTCCATGTTGGCACCCTCAGGAGCCTGCTGTTTTTCTCCGCCACCACTGGCGTTTCGGGGAACATTTACATTTACATTTAGAAATTTAGCAGACACTTTTATCCAAAGCGACTTACAAGTGAGGAAAACAATGGAAGCAATTTTAACAACACAAGGTACAAAAAGCATAGGTGCACAAAAAACTAGTCAGTTTAGCTAAGGACAAGAGAATTTTTTATTTATTTTATTTTTTATTTTTTTTATTTTGAAGAAAGGAATCGATAGAAAGGAAGTAGAACTCAGTTTTTGTCAGTCAGGTGTTGATGGAAGAGATGTGTTTTCAGGTGTTTTTTAAAGATGGCTACAGAATCTGCTGATCTTGTAGCAGCAGGTAGATCTTTCCACCAATGTGGAACAGATCCAGAGAAGGTACGTGAGAGTGATTTTTTTACCTTTTTGGGACGGTACCACCAGGCGTTGTTCATTTGCAGAGCGCAGGGATTTGGTAGGAACGTAGGTCTGTATTAGTGAATGAAGATATGAGGGTGCAGAACCAGTGGTGGTCTTGTAGGCCAAGAGCATAGCGTTGAACTTGATACGGGCATCAACCAGGAGCCAGTGTAACCTAATGAATAGAGGAGTTACGTGGGCTCTCTTTGGTTCATTAAAGACCACTCTTGCCGCTGCATTCTGGATCATCTGCAGAGGTTTGGTTGTGCAGGCAGGGAGTCCAGCCAGTAGAGCTTTACAATAATCCAGTTTGGACAAGACAAGAGCCTAGACTAGAATGCAGACATATCTGTCTCCTGCACGCGTCGAGTCCATTCTAACTACCCTGAAGGCTATCAGGCTAGGCCAGGAAGTGACTGTGCACTTCTTTCCAAAGAATATTGAGTCTTAAGGCATCTGCATCCACGGTGATACCTTTGGGGCTCCTGCACATGAGACCGTTTCAGCGGTGGCGCAGATCCAGGGGGTTTCAACCAAGAGCCAATCCCCTGAAGCAGATAAGCATTATGCGCTGAGAGCTTCATATCCTATCTATGTGTTTCAAACCCCATTTTCTCACTTTGGTTCCCATTCTAGGTCCATGTTGTCGTCGCATGATGCTAACCTCATATGCATCCCTCACGGGCAGGGGTGCGGTCTTAGATGGCCGTCCAGCCCAAGGGATATGGAGAGGCCATCTTCTCGCATGGCACATCACTTGCCTCGAGAGGAAGGCTGTATTTCTGGTTCTGAAAGAAAAAGGGGAGGAGCTGCCACAGCAGACTGTTTCTGAGGTTCGCTATTGGGGCAAAAATACCAGTTTTGGGAATTTTTCGTTCGGCCTGGTCGTGTCACCCCATACATATGCAAAATGCATGGAGGCAACCTTGGCTCCTTTGCGACTCCAGGGCATCCGCATTTTGAATAACATAGACGACTGGCTTATATTAGCTCAGTCTCAGGAGCTAGCGCTTCGACTTTGGGATGTCGTCCTAGCTCGTCTCAAATCTCTAGGGTTGAGGCTCAGCGACAAGTAGAGTGTTCTCTCTGCTGCGCAGTGTACAACATATCTAGGTGTTGATTGGGACTCAACCGAGATGCAGGCAAATCTGTCTCCTGCACGTGTCGAGTCCATTCTAACTACCCTCAAGGCTATCAGGCTAGGCCAAGAAGTTACTGTGCACTTCTTCAAAAAGAATATTGTGTCTCATGGCATCTGCATCCACGGTGATACCTTTGGGCCTTCTGCATAGGAGACCGTCTCAGCTGTGGCTCACAGCCAGGGGGTTTCATCCAAGGGCCAATCCCCTGAAGCAGAGGGTCACGCGCCGAGGGCTTCGTACCCTATCTATGTGGTTCAGACCCCTGGTTCTCACTTTGGGTCCCACTCTAGGTCCATGTTGTCATCGCATAATGCTAACGACAGACCATCCACGGGCTGGGGCGCGGTCTTAGATGGCCGTCCAGCCCAAGGGATATGGAGAGGCCATCTTCTCGCATGGCACATCAATTGCCTCGAGATGAAGGCTGTATTTCTGGCCCTGAAATACTTACTCCAGCAGCTAAGGGGCTACCATGTCCTAGTGCAAGTAGACAGCACGGCGGTAGTCTCTTAAGTAAATTGTCAGGGCGGACTGCGTTTGTGCCCCTTGAACAAGCAGGTTCTTCCCTTAGGGTGATTCATATCCCTGAGCACACTAAGGTAGGAGCAGATTGTCCAGACAGTCTGCGACACACGGGGACTGGAAACTCCACCCCGAGCTAGTGAGCCAAATCTGGGGAAGACGAAGCAGAGGTAGACCTCTGTGCCTCACAGCAGACAGCACAATGTCCCCTCTACTTCTCTCTGACTTCTCCAGCTCCCCTGGGTCTGGACGCAATGGCTCATACGTGGCCCATACTGCGCCGTGATGCGTTTCCCCGGTGACTCGGCTCCCGGGAGCCCTGGCGAAGGTCCGTCAACACAGGTCGCACCTCTTACTAGTAGTGCCCCATGGGCCGACCAGAGTATGGTTCTCAGACCTAATATCTCTCCTCGACGGCTCGCCATGGGCGATTCCGACCAGGGGGGATCACCTTTCTCAGGCACAGGGGACAGTGTTTCATCCCAGCCCAAGCTCTGGAACCTTCACGTTTGGCCCCTGAGGGGGACCACTTAAAAGACATTGGGCTCCCAGCCCCTGTTGAAGAGACTATTTGGAGTGCTAGGTCTCCCTCTACTAGGAGAGCCTATGCCTGCAAAAGGCGTGTACTTGAAGACTGGTGTGCTACACACCATGCAGACCCAGTTCACTGCCAGATTGTTTCAGTGTTGAAGTGTCTGCAGGACAAACTATCCTTGGGCACTAATTCTAGCACACTCAGGGTCTTTATGGCCGCCATATTGGCTTGCCACGCCCTGATTGACCGGGTCTCGAGGATAGGGAGACACCTTCTAGCTGCCCGCTACATTCGAGGGGCCAAGCGGTTGAGGCCGCCCACTAGAGCTACAGTTCCTTCCTGGGACCTAGCTATAGTGCTTGAAGGCTTAGTGAGCACTCCTTCTGAACCACTAGAGTCAGCGTCTGTCAGGCTTCTGACTCTAAAGATGTTTTTTCTGGCAGCCTTTACCTCTCTTAAGAGGATTAGGGATTTGCAGGCTCTGTCAGTTTACCATTCTGCCTAGACTTTGTCCCTGGGCAGGTCAAAGCCATTTTGCACCCTCACCCTAATTATCTTCCAAAAGGTCCATTCTCGACCTTAAATACGGTCATTCTTGTAGCCTTCTGTCCTCCGCCATTTACAACACCGGAGCAAGAAAGATTTCACTTACTGGGTCCAGTACGTGCCCTCCAGACTTATGTCCACCGCATTTGCCAGTGGTGTAAGGCATAACAGCTGTTCGTATGCTACTGGGGCTGCAAGCTAAGGGCTGCAGCCACCAGACAGACAGAATATCATGTTGGGTGAGGGATGCCATTGCCCTGGCCTATGAGGCGCGGTCAAATTTCACCCAAAGGTGTGAGGGCTCATTCTACTAGGGGGGTTGCAGCTTCAACAGCTCTAACAAAAGGTGCCCCTCTGTAGCAAGTTTGTGATGCGGCAGGCTGGTCCTCCCCACACACATTCATCAGTTTTTATAGTTCGGATGTTCATGCTACTCAGGGCTCGCATGACCTTGAGTCATCATCCCAAGAATCGTGTTTGAGACCTCTTTTGTGTTTGTGCACACTTCACAACCCGAGGGGTCCAGACACTTGTTCCCGCTTTTTAAGGGGACAGGGTTACAGTCAAGTAACCTAAGACGATCAGCTCCAGGATGATCTGTGTGAATGTAATCTATTTTCAAGAATCCCCCGCAAAGTCCCTCTGTTAAAAAAAAGGCATGTGCAGAAGAGGTTACAATTTGCCAAAGAACACATCAACTGGCCTCAAGAGAAATGGAGGAACATTTTGTGACTGATGAGAGTAAAATGGTTCTTTTTGGGTCCAAGGGCTACAGACAGTTTGTGAGACGACCCCCAAACTCTGAATTCAAGCCACAGTTAACGGTGAAGACAGTGAAGACAGTGAAGCAAGCATCATGATATGGGCATGTTTCTCCTACTATGGTGTTGGGCCTATTCATCACAGACCAGGGATCATGGATCAGTTTGCATTTGTCAAAATACTTGAAGAGGTCATGTTGCCTTTTGCTGAAGAGGACATGCCCTTAAAATGTTTGTTTCAACTAGACATTGACCCCAAACACACACGTAAACAAGCAAAGTCTTGGTTCCAAACCAACAAAATTAATGTTATGGAGTGGCCAGAACAATCCCCGGACACTAATCTAATCGAGAAACTTTTTCTGAAGCAAAAACAAGAAATGTAAATGAATGTTGTGGAATGTTGTTAAAGAATCATGGAGTGGAATAACAGCTGAGAGGTGCCACAAGTTGGTGCCACACAGATGTGAAGCACTTTTAAAAAACTGTGGTCATACTAATAATTAGTTTAGTAATTCACAGGATTGCTAAATCCTATAAACAAAAATGTTTGTACAAAATAGTTTTGAGTTTGTACAGTCAACGGCAGACACTGTTATTTTTTGAACACACCCCACCCAATTAATTGCACAGCCTTAAGAGCGTGCATATCATGAATGCTGGGTCTTGTTTGTTTTCTGAGAATCTACTGCACCTACTGGTAACTTGTTTGCCACTTAGCAATAAAAAAATCTACTAAGAACCTGGATTATTCTGGTTAGTCACATTGTACTGCTATTATTTTGAACAATACTGTAAATGAGCAAGATACCATTAAAGAAGGAAGAAACTCACAAACATGACCACAAACTTGGTTCATGATTCTTACAGCCTTCTGGAATATGGGTGCATGGAGCGTTAGGTTGGGAAAAACTGTTTAAAAATGACCAGTTGATAACAGGAGTAACAGACACTGACAGACAAACAATTTAATTTATTAACTATTTCTGATTTAGATTCACCCAAGAGCAAGTTAAAGACATGCACACTACACGGAACACTCCACAAAGAGTGGCTTTGATAGTCAGAGTGAGTGGGAGCCTCTGTGGGTCTGTCACCTGCTCCCGGAGCAAGAAGCCGAATATCAGCTCAGCTCACACCTCCAACAGGAGACGCTCACAGGAATAACTTAGGCTTAATGCACAAGTCCACAGAGGTCACAGGGGAGGGAGCACTGTCCTCACTGTGGTCCTCCATCAGTGCCTTCACTGATGCCATGTTACATTTGAGCTGACTCCTAAATGTTGGCAAGGTTACACTGAAAACAAATAATAGTCCTCTGAGCACTCAGAGTCAGCACAGCATATTTTTTTCTTTTGTATTTGTTTTTACAGGTGTTGTAGTATATTGAGATCTAACTTGTGGTCTATATCTAAGAAAAGATTTTCTCAGGAGGATAGATTCATGAGATTCATGCGGTGATAAACTGATCATGTTTATGCACACAGAGAGTGTGTACCACACAATAGATACATTTCCTATATTAATCCAATGAGACAGAGCCGTCTGAACGGGAGCGCCGTCTGAACGGGAGTGCCGTCTGAACGGGATCGCCGTCTGGCACCGTCACTACACCGTGGCCCTGTGTTGGACGTGGAGTGTGAAGTGCAGAGTGAAGGTGGTCTGGTGAAACACCCCACAATACAGCCTTGGGACCCCATTAAACTGCACTCACCTCAGACACAGGCTACAACCAGGACAATAAAACTACATTCAAATGTAGAGCCAAAGAGTCTTCAGTCCTACTAATAACTACAAATGCTGAAGATATCTAGTCAGGAAAGGATATTTTAAGATTGTTTTGGCCTTTTGCCTTTATTAGATGCATACATTGCGAAAGAGAACAATAAACCCAGGTCTCTTGAATATGTGGTATGCGCTCTACTAGGTGGGTCCGTGTATCATCCGATCATTCAATTATTCCATTTAATCTGGCAAACCAAAAACGAAATAACGAATCAATATTTTGTTTTTCTGTTTTTCTGTATGAACCAAATATGAAAAACTGACGTTTGTTTCATTGCTTTCAGCTCGAAACGAGAAATGTAATAAACAAGGAAACCAAAACGAAATAATGTATCAAATTTACGTTGTCTCAATTTTTCTTTATTTGTTGTAGTAGGTCTATTTCCCACGGTGCCGACCTGATTGCTTTGCGCATGCGCAGAGGATAGTTTCAAAGGAGTAGGTCGCTGTTCGCCAAAAGCGGAGGGTCCGGTCCCAGTTGATCAAAATTTCCAGTTCAAATGGCACTCGAACCATACATGTCTTTTATTGAGGACATGTTAATTAATGGAATGCCATATCATGAGATCTCAGTAAAGATGCAAGAAATGGGTGTCCAGCGTGGAAGCTCTGAGATCAGCATTCGGAGACTACTTGCCAAGCATAATATGCGTAGAAAAGGACACACCTCTGATTGACAACACACAGCTTAAGCAGTCCTTCAGAATGCTCTATATTACATGTAACGTTACATGCATACTGTATGTAGTGAGTGTAGTGCTGTGTGTTGTCAACACTGCATACACTTCTACTACTGTGCACACACAGACACTTACAGGCCAAGGAAGCCGAAAACGTCATTTCAGTGCTTCACAACCCAGACGGGGTGAATTTATGAATGAACACGTTAAAGTTCTGTCACAAAACAATGTGGTTACGTATCATCTCGCTATTATAAGTGGGTAACGTTATACGGAAATCTCTGACCGTTACTAGTGGGTATACAGCGTAACGTTATACAGGCAACCTGCATATCACGTAGACTACACCACTGGTCTAGTATGCTACATGTTTTACTTTTTTATATCACGTAACGTTAACTCATTTATTGCTCGAGACACAGCAATGTCAAGCTCTGAATCAGAAGTGTGTCCTTTTCTACGCATATTATGCTTGGCAAGTAGTCTCCGAATGCTGATCTCAGAGCTTCCACGCTGGACACCCATTTCTCGCATCTTTACTGAGATCTCATGATATGGCATTCCATTAATAAACATGTCCTCAATAAAAGACATGTATGGTTCGAGTGCCATTTGAACTGGAAAATTTGATCAACTGGGACCGGACCCTCCGCTTTTGGCGCTCAGCGACCTACTCCTTTGAAACTATCCACTGCACTTGCGCAAAGCAAGCAGGACGGCACCGTGGGAAATAGTTAGACCTACTACAACAAATAAAGAAAAATTGAGACAACGTAAATTTGATCCATTATTTCGTTTTAGTTTCCTTGTTTATTATATTTCCCGTTTCGAGCTGAAAGCAATGAAACAAACGTCAGTTTTTCATATTTGGTTCATACAGAAAAACAGAAAAACTAAATATTGATTCGTTATTTCGTTTTTGGTTTACAAGATTAAATGGAATAATTGAATGATCGGATGATACACGGACCTACGTGAGACACTGAGGAACATTTCTGTTTTGATAAAAAATTTAAACCAATGATGATTATGTTTTTTTCTGTCACTGTAAACTGTAACTTGGACAATACTATAATATTATTGTTATAAACATAGCAGCCAGAGCAAAAGCAGGTATGGAGTTTGTACAGACCTGTCCCCTGTGCATGTTGAGTCCAATTCTGGTCATTCTTTCTATGGACAGAATTTTCCTGAATCTCTGCTTTTTGCAGTTGTCCTGTTGATTTCCTTCATCCAGGACCTTCAGCGTGTACCTGATGGTTTATGAAGCGGCTGGGATGAGATTCAGTGTCTCCAAGTTCAAAGCCATGAAGTTCAAAGGGTGGCTTGTCCTCTTCAGGTTGGAAGAGAGCTCCTTTCAGTGCAGCATCTGCAGCACTGCACTGTTCTGTTCTGGTGAAGAAGGAGCTGAGCTGAAAAGCTTTTCACATATTCACAGTCATGACCAAAAGTACAACCTCTCGGATTCAAAGGGCCCGAATGAGTTTCCTCCACAGAGTGAATGGACGCTCCCTTAGAGGCAGAGTGAGGATCTCAGTCACAGGAAGGATCCCACCAGAGGGACCCTGAAGCTGACCCAGGACATTGAAGGGACTCTGTCTTGGATATTTTCCCAGAGGAGCTGGAGGAAGAGTCCATGAAGAGAGAAATGTAGGCTTTTTTGGTTAGCCTGTTCCACAGGGACCCATGATAGAATAAAGGATGAATAAATGAACTGAACATTTTTTAGAATTGGTCTGTTCAAATTGAATAAAGAAAGGAACACTCAGTGAGAAGTAGGGATGGGTACCAAAACCCAGTATTAAACTGGCCCCGGGGCTAAATAATGAAAGACCGTAGTATCAGTAAGATCTGATGCTATCGGTTCTGCTTTCGGTACTAGAGGGAAAAAATTTTATGTACTATGTATTTTTGCTTAGTTATGTTATCGTGCACATTTTTTCTCGCCAAACATTTCTAATGTGGATCATATTAAGACGTTTGTCTATGAGATCTGCGAGATCTCTCATGCGCGCCGCGGAGGCTGTCTGTCAGTCACACACACAACACAACAACCGCGGCGCACGCACAACACTACGAAAACTCCCGCTTCCGCTCCCGCTAAAGAGTGACGATGGCGGAGAGAGCAAACAAAATGTTTGCATGTAAGGGCGGAAACACAAGCAATCTGTCTAAGCACCTTTCAAAAGTGCATTATGTGCAGACAAAGAAATGTAAAATTTTCAACTGCCTAACTCGTCTCTGGTTGTTGCCCCATCTACGTCTGGTATGTACGCTAAAATCATGTTGAATCAACGTTGTTCACGTCATTTAAAATAAATGTAAAATCTCCTGGTTTGTTAACCTTATGTAGAAATTCTGTTGATTTCTTTTGGGAGAAATGAGAGAATGAAATCAACATTTGTACCACTGTAAGTTCTTTAGCAGAAAAATATGGTTTATTTCATTTGTTTTACATTCATTTGTTTTTTGTATAATAGCTATTTGTTCAAACATGTCTGTTTCTTGCACTACAAATAATTGTTTTATAAATTTTACATAAAAAAATAAAGAAATGTTAATTCTGTTCTCAACTTGTTCTTAAAAAAAAACACCCACACACAACACAAAGTACCGATAAGAATACCGTTAAAGTACCGGACAGTTAAGCAGTATCGGTAAGAGTAGTAATACCGTTAAAACCTTAATGATACCCATCCCTAGTGAGAAGGTTCAGGTGATTCAAACTCTTTCACACTCATGTTCCTGCAGTCATTTGAACAGTCATTGTGAACTCTCCACATCAAACCTCATTTACTTTGAAAGCACAATTGTGTGATTGAAGTGGAACACACACTCGCCTCAAAACTGCCTCTCCAGTGTTCAGAACACATCAACAATCCACCGCAGCCTGAGCTCTTTGTCTGGGGTTTACTCAGAGGAGCTGCGTTAGAACAGACCTGCAGATTGTCTAATTAAAAAAAGATTTGGTACAGGTAACCCCTGCAGAGGCTCATGTTTCCACTCTGCTGGGTCCTGTAGAGCAGTGGTTCCCCTGGGCTATTTTGTCTGACCATGACAAACCTTGATGTCTGATTCTTCAGAAAGCGGTCATACAAAATGTATGACATCTGATTAGTGTATGTGGCTGCTTACTATAAAACAACAGACATAACATACATTAATCATGTTAGAAACATAACTTACTGCCATAAAAAAGTAATATCAACAGGTGAACCTTGAACCATCTAATTGAATGAGACGGTTATTGTGCAGCCGACTGAAACGTCTGACCTGGAGGAGAATTTTTATTATGGGACAGTCACTACATGACACAGGCCAGGGCTGTTCAACTTCAGTGGAATTATTGGACAGAAAGAACTAACAGTATGGAGTATGAAGGGATGACCCGTAATGTAAATATGAAGCACCTGCACCTAGATAGAATTTTAATATCTAATATTTGATCAAGACGAGCAGAGATGAAGTTTAAACGGGTTTCACAGGTGAGAGGTGTTACTCCGATTCTTTTTGTTTGTTTGATTTGTTTGACAAAGCTCAGTGAAAGTGACCCAGATCAACTCAGGGGTTGTTTACACGATGACGAAATGCAAACACAGGTTTGTCGTAAATATTAAAGATTATAAACAGATATGTGTTGTGAACACTATAACTTCTACAGTGTTCTAAAAAGGTCCTTTCGGGCCTGGCACACTGTAGATTGTCTGCCAGGCCCGAAAGGACCATAAACCCTAATTGCTACAACCATACACACATACTACGCTACACATACAAAGATGTAACAGCTCCATTGTGCCAATTTTGGCAATTTTTAGAGCAGTGCAGGGAACTAAAAAATCTAAAAAACTAAAAGCCTCAGTGTGGATTTATACATGTAAAACTAACAATATATTATCAGACCATGGGATTTGGGGCACAAAAATACAGATTTTTGCAGTTGTTGTTCGACTCTGTGTGGGGTGCTGCTGTTAGTCTTTGTTTTCACTGAGGACACCGTGAGAACATGGTCCTTGTGTAAATTAACGACTAAACCACAACAGAATCTTAAGTGAAATGCCCTGTCGTGTAACATCTCAAGCCCCCGATAAAAACAAGTCTTCATCAGTTTATACAGCAGCAAATAGAGTTGTCACATGAGACTTGGAGCAGCTCTAGACAGTGCTCTTTCATTTACCTTTTTGAATTTACCTTCAGGAAAGTACAGGGCTAATGCAGAGTAATTGTTTCTGAGCATTTCCACCCTCACCTGTCATGAGCCCTAAAATAAAGATCATTTCTAAGGAACAATTCAAATTATTCTGAAATTTACCACCTATGATTACACTAAGTATTTTCTGAGCCTGTCCAGCAAGACCCATTCTTTCTGGTTTGGGACCACTCCCATTCAGACTGACTTTCCCTAAGCTCAAAACAATCTAAACAGTTATAACTGGTAATCTAAAATAATGGGGGTTACGCAATACTCTTTTTCTTTGATTGGTTGTATGTTTTCTGCCCTATTTGTTCCTCCTCCTGGAAACTTGAATCAACAGAGACCATACTCATTCTTTGTATAGAACAGAAAAAGAATATGTGTCAGTAATGTGTCCAGTCACATGCAATTTTACAACTAAATGGAAGAACCAAGTTCAGCTTTACATTTCAGGGGCAATTTCTATCACTTATTATAGTAACGATAGGAGTGCACAGTGGTTAACAAGAAGGTCATGGGTTCGATTACTGAGCTGACCAATGACCAGCCTTTCTGTGAGGAGTCCTGTGTTACCATGGGTTCTCTCCAGGTCTTGTCTTCCTCACACCGCCCAAAGACAGTGAATGAATGTGAGAGTAAATAGACAATGTGTCTAATTGTCAGCCCGGTGACTAACTGTTCCATTGTCCAGGGTGTTTCCCTGCCGACTAGTAAACATGATAAACAATCAATGCACAGCTCATGAAGCTGAAGAAAGCTATACTTAAACTGAGGGGTACCTGACAACTGAGAATGAGCTCACCCCAGATCAGTATGGCATGTATTGATGATGTCAGTGACTAGAAAAAAACACTGCAAACATATCTGCTATTGTTTTATTCTCACATATATTTTTCACCACAGACCTGACATTTTTCAATATAATATGAAGTGTTCTTTTTTGTGCAACAGAGCCCCATGCTAGTGCTTTTCCAGATAAATGGTTTACATTGTCATTTGTCTGGGGCCAGACTGCGCTGAGGGTCAGTGAATTGAAGTGTTTGAAGCTGAATCAAATCCAGTCAGAATTTGCTGCAGTTTTGTACCAGGAGTGAAAACAGTTGCCACAAAAATGCTGGAGACACCAGATCTTAATACCCATTATCTGATTTCTGTTTTATTGTTTCATTGCTTTATTTGTTGATGGACATTCAGCACCTCTTCATGGAGCCAGTACAGTTTGACAGTACAGTTTTCAATTGGGCAAGGTAGTTCTACAAAGATTTAAGCACAGGCAGAAAAGATTGGCAGAAGTTTTGTAAGAACATAGAAACATTTTGAGGCTGAGAGAGCAGCTCCAAGCACAAAAGCAGCAGTATTTCCAAATATGAGTTTAATTTACATTTATTCATTTAGCTGACGCTTTTATCCAAAGTGACTTACATTGTTCTAATGTAATTACCAGTGTTACAGCCACTGGAGGCAAGGTGGGTTAAGTGTCTTGCCCAAGGACACAATGACAGAATGAACTGTGGGGAGAGCGGGAATCGAACCCACTACCTTCCGGTTGAAGGATGACCGCTCTACCCACTGTGCTCACAAAGATTTTAGTGTGAGTGAATGTGAAAAGAAGAAAAAAATGCTCTCAAACACACATACCACACTTTTCAATAAACATACGATTATACGTCCACAGCAAAGTGCCACAGTCTGTGCTCACCCAGACTGGATCTTTTATTGATGAAGGTGGACTCTCGTCAAAGTGTAATTCTCGGTCCCTCTGAGGATTTCCGGTTCAGTTTGTTAAAGTGGAGCTGCCAGGCTCAAAGCAGTCATGGATCTTTCTGTAAGCCTATCCCTGTGAGATTTAGCTAAATCTCACTGAAGGCATGGCATGCATACTAAACATATTCTATTACTTTGTATAGAATTATAATGTCAGGGAAAAAAGCTTGACCTGCTGCACTGGTATAAAATAATGATATGCCTGAAGGCTGGGAGCAGTGGTCCAGTGAGTTTCCATTGTCAAAAGTCAACAAACCACCATAAAAAGCTTACCATACCATTTAATATCCTACTCAATCTAAAAGCAAAGTGGAAAGAAAAACACACGCACAACTGAAATGAAGCTGGTTTATGTGATAAACATAATCCAACATTAAAGACTGGGAAATGTTGAACTTTTTAAGAACTTAAAAGGGAGCCAGTCTTAATAAGCATTAGTTGTTTCTGGTTTAAGACAAAACTGCTTACTTTGTTTTCTTTGCATTAAACAAGAACAGAAATGTGATGTTAAAGAGGGAGTCCCTTAAATGTAGAAAACTGCTGCAGCTTTCTAAGTTTAAAGTTCAGAAAGCTGAGAATAAGGTATAGAGCTATACCTGGCAAAGCTACAAAATTGGATTTTTAGGATGCTACACAGTGTCAAAGCCAGAATAAGAGGCTAAAACACAGCATTAATCCAGAGGCTGTAAGACTAAAGAACTCTTCCTTATTGCTGCTGGATGTAAGTAATTTCTGTTGTGCATGTGGAAACAGGCCATATTGAGAAGCTTGTTCTGGGGAGTGATTATTTCTGGGATTGTAGGAACAAGGAGCAGAATAAATACATCTATGTAACACGGTAACTGATAGTAGTTTGTGAAGTTGTAGAAGCAGAAGATATTTTGCTCTAAAGGTTGCTTTAAAAATCTTCTTTAAAACGTTCTGTAACAAACCCACTGTCACAGACACTGAGAGGTCTACACAGGACTGTCCTGCACTAGTTCAGGGTCTGTCAGCTCAGAACAGGAGACTCAAGGGCCGTTTACACCTGCACCGCTCCAGATTTTCAGAATTTCCCATTTAGTTCAAATCAAAGGTGTAAAAGCTCCAGCAGGACGTCACAGCCAATTAAACACAACCTAGTCCAGTCTGATTTTTGTATTTATCTTGTTCAACTGTAAAATGAGCCTCTGAAGAGACAATACATTCACCTCAGTAAACAGGAGGCACGCCCCCGTTGTCACGACAACAGTAATCACAGCATCAGGGAAAGTCTAAAAGTCCTGCGTAACAGTTAGTGAGTTCTTATGGCGGACATTTGTACAGACTCAGAAGAGAAAACACTTTAAATTAGAAAATGGATTTTGAAGACATAAGCGTTGTAGTCCTCAAGACTAGGCTTGTTTGTAGGAAAAAAAATGGAATACGAGTCAAACTATGATTTAAAACACTTTGCATTTGTAGAAAAGGTTAAAACAAAAGCATCTGGACTGAGTTTTTAAGGTGAAGACGTTTCGTCTACAATTCCAAGAGTAATTCCAATAATTCCAATTCCAAGATCAACTGGTAAAAGAGCTGAGCTTATATCTCTAGAGGGAGGGTTTGACCTGAGTCCTGGAGTCCTGGAGTCTGAAGTACCGGAGTACTGGAATCCTGGAGTACTGTAGTACTAGAGTCCTGGAGTCCCTGAGTACTGTATTACTAGAGTGCTGGAGTCTGTAGTACTGGAGTACTTGAGTACTTGAGTACTCGAGTACTGTATCACTAGAGTGCTGGAGTCTGTAGTACTGGAGTACTTGAGTACTTGAGTACTGTATTACTAGAGTGCTGGAGTCTGTAGTACTGGAGTACTGGAGTACTTGAGTACTTGAGTAATTAAGTACTGTATTATTAGAGTGCTGGAGTCTGTAGTACTGGAGTACTGTAGTACTAGAGTCCTGGAGTCCCTGAGTACTGTATTACTAGAGTGCTGGAGTCTGTAGTACTGGAGTACTTGAGTACTTGAGTACTCGAGTACTGTATCACTAGAGTGCTGGAGTCTGTAGTACTGGAGTACTGGAGTACTTGAGTACTTGAGTACTTGAGTACTGTATTACTAGAGTGCTGGAGTCTGTAGTACTGGAGTACTTGAGTACTTGAGTACTTGAGTAATTAAGTACTGTATTACTAGAGTGCTGGAGTCTGTAGTACTGGAGTACTGTAGTACTAGAGTCCTGGAGTCTGTAGTACTGTAGTACTTGAGTCCTTGAGTACTGTAGTACTAGAGTCCTGGAGTCCTGGTTATTGCCAGTGTTTATATTAGTACTACAGACCCAGGCCAGCCCACAGTGAAACCTGATGTTATGTGACAAATTGAATGTCTCCAAACAAAGCACAGAAGCAACATTACAATACAGACAGAACGTGTCTATTTTCACAGCATGATTCAGAGCTTTTATGAATAAAAAAGGTTTTATGGAGCTATAAACACGAGAGGATATGAAAATAGCAACATTGAGGGGAAATGTTGCAATGGAAGTGTTGATCTGGTTAAATGTGCTTTAAAGTGGAGCTGACAGTTGCTTGAGGAGAGGACAACAGGGCTTCGTGGACACAGAGCCTACTCAGTGCATCGTGTTCGTTCACTTTTGATTGATCAGGTTGTGTGGGCACTGGGCTCTGGAGAAGTCATTTAGACAAATGAAGTCAGTCTCTGGCTCCAGCAGCACCACTCTTTCTGAGCTGACCAAACAGGTGGACTTCAAATCTTATTAATACCTGACATAAAGAAAAACAGATGAGAATATTAGAGTCACTCTCTGTTTCTGTGATTAACTCCTTTTTCCACAAAACAGTAAGGTGCAATTCTGTATGACATGTTTTCAGTTGAATAGGCAGTACACTTATTATAATTATTATTTTCATATTAAAGAAGTGTAATTCTATCATACCTTCGATGTATGACACAACATACACACCCAAACTACCTTCAAAAACTATGTCCAGAATCAAAAATCCAGAGTCTGTGTAATTGTCATACTTTGTTAATTCATTCTTTCATCTTCTTCCACTTAGCAGAGGTCAGTGGAGCCTGTCGCAGCAGCTTTGGGCCTAAGGCAGGGTACATCCTGGACAATGGCACTTAGATACAGACAACTGACAGACAATCATTCACTCTCACATTCATTCACAGTGGTCCATTTAGATTGACCTATCCGTGCATGTCTTTGGGCAGTGGGAGGAAGCCAGAGAGAGCCCACTGTAACACACGGAGGACTTGTAGACTCTTTGCTGTGAGGCAGGAGTGCTAACTACCCTAGACACTTTCTCAATTCAAAAACCTGCAATGTGTCTCTATGGTTGCAAAAAACAACAGAATACTTGAAAAATTAGTGACTCCATAAAGTGTCAAAAAGAAGGGCAGCGCTCAGCTTTGTATTTCTGTTTATAGTGTGGAAAGCTGAGAAAGAATTGGAACACATCTTCTGTTTACTGCAGCAGGACATGTGTGTATGACAGTGTGTCATATTCCTCCAGCATCTGACCTCACTGAAGACATATTTATTTCAACACACCTACATTTACTACTTGTCCAGCACTTATATGACTTCACTGTTGATGATGTTAATATCTCTTCCAGATGCCACACTGTAGGCCGCTTTATAATTGAGTGAAAATGAGATGTGCCAAAGCAAAGCCACGCTGACACCAAATGGATGCTGTAATAGCTGGCATTATCATTATGTAACATGCTTAGTGTTTAAGGGAGAGCAGAATGAAGATGAGGCAGAGCTAACCCTCTCCTCACTGCTGTTTGATGAGCCCTGATGGGAGCCGCCTCACAGTCTGTTGCAGGGTGAGTCCTGGACAAACACGGGCCACTCCTATCTGCTGTCAAATGTGTCACAGCTTCCAGATCAATTCCTAATAGTGTACTAAAACTACAACTGCTATTGAACACAGTGTTATGAGGCTCAGGGAATGTTTGAGTGGATTGATGCAGCCTTTCGTTTTTAAAAGGTCTCAAGATGACTTTTGCTTAGCGGCAACAGATGGTCATTGGTAAGCCAAAGACAATGTTCTGTACGGCACCTGAACCAACTGACCAACTTTCACACAAATCTCTGGAGGATAGTATCAGGAGAAATCTAAAGCTGAAGGCAACTGTAAAGCACATTAACAATCTCTCTCGACCAAAGCGCTGTACAAGGGTCCAACAGATTTTTGTCTAGAAGAAAATCAGAAAACAATCCGTTCCCAATTACCAATCATAAACTATGAAATGGTAACTCCAGAAATGACCCCTGATTTTTTAACCAGATGATAGGGTTAGATGTCCAAAGAGAAGCCAAGTGTGGAGTGGCATAAGTGGCTTAAGTCACGAGCCTCTGTCAGACTCTTCACGGCCCCGTTTATTTTAGCTCCCGGTGTAGCCACGAGGCTAACATACATATCACATTAAAGTTCCAGACATATGTTTCCATTTTAGTTTATAAATCGAATATGAACTCAAACTATGGCTGTTTTTTATTGTTTTACTTTTCAATTCTTACACCAAAAAATGGAAAGGGGGTCATTCTGATCGAAAATTGCAGAAACAACTTGCTTACGGATTTTCAGAAATCAAATGGAGAGAAAAGAATTTGGAATTCTTATCCATTTAAAAACATTCATTCACATTTTATTTAAAAAATGTTAACTTTAAGATAAACTATATTAGTCAATAACCATGTGGTAACTAATTGCCATGTGGTAAATATTTCATTATTCTGGTGTGCAGCTGACAGATTTTCTTTTCATGTTATCAGTGTTTTGTGGATGGATGCTCTCAGAGGGATCCCAAACTGTTCACATCCCTAAAAACTGTGGAGTCAAGTGACAGACTCTTCATGTCTTAATGTTTTGTACAGTGACAATGTGATAAATGTCAGATATAATGTAAGAACTAGTGCACACCTCAGTGAGTGGAGAGGTGTCTCTGCGGCCGCCACATTAAAGCACTAATGAGTCTCATGGGCACAGTTCAGTCACAGTGTGTGTTTGTTTGTGTTGAGGAGTTTGTGTTTCTCTTGTCACTACTTCATATTATAATTTAGACTCTATAAATCCCTATAACAATAATAACATGTAATGATTTCCGGTGAGACGGGACCGCAGCGCCTCCAGCATCAACACTATCCTCCTCTGACTCTGAATAATAATGCTGTTACAAATCCAAAACAATATATTTTAACATTTGATTACATTAGAGTGTTATTTTTTTATTGCATGGTGCATGTACGTTCATAGGCAGTTTCAGCTTCCATTTTAAAATTTTGGGTTGAAATACACCTATGCCCTCTGTCAGAGCAGCTATAATGGATAACGCTCTTTGTTGTGTTTCTCTGCCCTGAGCTGCTCATCTACAGATAAAGGAAAGTTCTCAAAAACAGCTAAATAATCACCCTTGGCACAATGCCAAGAGGACTTTGGGGCTTTAAATTAAGTGTCTTGGGGTACATCGTCTCACTATAAACCACTGCAGCCTGTTGAGGTGACATGTTTGTATAAACCGACTGCAGTTAACTTCAGATGTGTGTTAAAACATTTGCTCCCTTTTTGTTCCTCTTTATTGATCACTAAGAGTTTTAACAGAAGACAATATTTTACATTTACATTTAGTCATTTAGCAGACGCTTTTATCCAAAGCGACTTACAAGTGAGGATAACAATGGAAGCAACTTTAGCAACACAAGGTACAAAAAGCATAAGTGCACAAAAACTAGTCAGTTTAAACCCAGCGCAGTATACGATGCTAAGGATAAGAGAATTTTTTTTTTTTTTTTTTTTTGAAAGGAATCGATAGAAAGGAAGTAGGGCTCAGTGTTTGTCAGTCAGGTGTTGACGGAAGAGATGTGTTTTCAGGTGTTTTTTAAAGATGGCTACAGAATCTGCTGATCTTGTAGCAGCGGGTAGATCATTCCACCAATGTGGAACAGATCCAGAGAAGGTGCGTGAGAGTGATTTTGTACCTTTTTGGGACGGTACCACCAGACGTTGTTCATTTGCAGAGCGCAGGGATCTGGTAGGAACGTAGGTTTGTATTAATATAACTGTGAAAAGGTGCATTCCCCCTTTTCAGTGGAGTCCTAGTGCCTAAATATGTTATTATAGTTTATGGTATAGATTGTGTTTGTTAGAATATATTTGTTTTCTTTGGTTTGATCTGTGATTGTGTTGTTGTGGGTGTGTCTGTGTCTGTACAAGCAGCAGCTGACTGTGGCACAAATGCACAGGAAACTAGTGACATTTTAAAGCCATGTCTTATTGTGACGTACAGGTTTAAACACCTGAATGACTGCTGCTCACAATGACTTTTATTGCCAGTTATGTTGTCTTTAGCTATTTGTATGTTTCTGCTGCTATTTGTTTGGCCAGAGTTTATTGTACTTTTGTGTTTTTCTACATGTTAACTCTCTCCAACATGTCTCTGTGATTGGTCGTTTAGTACTGACACGGTCTGTTTCACATGAACCTGCTCACAGCTCCACAGAAAAACCTAGGGTTCACTCATTGGTTGTTCATGATCCACTGTTTTGTCTCACTGGGTAGGAGACACATACCCAGGAAGGTTCAGCTACCTTTGTACTACAGGGCCCTTGAGTCTCTGTGAGCCAGCAGCTGACAGTCAGGTCAAGTGGGGACTCCTGGGCTGACAGCTGCAGTAGGTGGAGGACAAGAATGTTTGATTATTGTTAATGCTTTAATTAAGTATTGTGAATTTGTTAATGATATTGCTTTGATGCTTTGATTTTGAGTTTTGGTCAATCTGTCTTGTGATCGTTTGGGGCTGTGCCACCTTCCTCCCTTCAACCGGGGGTGCCTTCAGGCAGGTAAGGGGGTTCCAGTTTAACAGTTGATTGTGAGGAGAATGAGGAGATGTTTGCAGTGAGTCAGTTTCTGAGTTTTTTTAGTTGGATCCCAGGATTTTTTGTTAATATATTCACATTATATTCACATATATTTCCCAAACTGTGGTCCGCGGACCACTAGTGGTCCATGAGGGTACTGCAGGTGGTCCGTGGAAAGGCAAAATAAAATAATATTTTACCTTCATTTTACCAGGAAATTCCCATAAAAAAATTAAAAGAATATGTAGGCCTATATTGATATAACATTTGCATTAAATTGTCAAGTTATTGTGCGATTACTAAACTAGGCCAGTGGTGTTCGGCCGTGACGTTCAAGTTCAGTGTCGTTATGCATCGGTGGATAGCAACAGGTTCTCTGAAGAGAAAAGAGGCAGCCGTTGTGTGCAGTAAACTTTCTTTTAACAAGCCTGTTGCACACTGATGTGATGACTAGTTATAGTAGTGCTAGTAAGCCTATTTAGAGGTGCGGATTAATTCAGGTAAGACTGTGTGTAGACATTTTATTATGTGTGTTATGAGGTGGTCCGCCAAATTTTTTGATAACAAATAGTGACAGAGACATGGCACTGTGAGACTTAGAGACGTACTGTGGCAATAATTCAGTTTTCTCTGAATTCCATTCAGAGCTGGGGCTGTGATGCACTCACTTACAGTTGAGCCAGCTTTTTTAATTCCGATAAATGTCCTAAAGACTGTCAGTTCTAAACTCCATCCACTACTTCTATTCAGAGAAGTTCTAATCTTGTGTGGAGTTGCTTTGACGTGTTTAAATGGCTGACCCGTTACCAGTGTTGGTTATCTTACTTCAAAAAAGTAATTAGTTACAGTTACAAAATACTTCTCCCAAAAAGTAATTGAGTTAGTAACTCAGTTACCACATTGTTAAAGTAACTCAGTTACTCAGCAAAGTAACTGTGTTTACTAAAATAAAAAAGTTATTTTTTTATGTTCTATAAGGGTATTACGTTCTATAACAGCTTAAATATCAAAGATGTTTAAATTAACTGATTGAAAAATAAAACACTATATTTAGTATTTTAGAACATTTGGTATTTATTTCAACTCAATAAATTGCAGCCTGCCATATGATATAAATAAAAACATATAAAAATAAATATTGAAAATAAAATTCAAGGGCAAAATTAAGGGACAACAACGATTGGAAAAGTAATTAATTAGATTACTCCGTTACTGAAAAATTAACGCCGTTAGTAACGCCGTTATACTCTAACGCCGTTACTTCTAACACTGCCCGTTACTTCTAACACTGCCCGTTACTTCTAACACTGCCCGTTACACCGGTCCAGGTCCTGGTTGGTGCATGCACCTGGTCCTGTAACGGTGCACCTTGTGTCTGTGATAACCGCCTCTAATTATTGTGGCAGTGATCCAGACATCCCGTTGGCTCTGATTAGCCCGTGGCAGGGGTTCCGGGACACTTGGTGGGGGTTGCACTTTTCCGATTTGATTAAAATCACACCATAGTCAGGATGAATCAGAGCGCCGCTGTTATGGAGATGAGCCTGCAGGTTTGAGCTCTGGCGCTGGTGTCGAGGGGTGGTGCGGTTCATGAGGGACTACACCGCGCCCCTCCCAGCCTCCAGACTGACCCACAGCCCCAGGAGGCAGCACACAATACTGGATCAAGTCCCAGAAGCAGCCAATTTGGGCCAGCTTTTTACAAACAACAGAAAAAGCCTGTTCCTGTGGCTCTTGCTGCAGACTGCTTTATTATTATGACTATATATATATTATAGCCATGGATAACCACCAGACATTTCCAAATATCAGACTATATTAATAGTATTACAGAGCATTGGGGCTACATTTATTCAGCTCAAGTTTAGTCACGCTACATTACTGTATGTGTGCATGTGTCTGTTTGTGTGTGTAAAAATAATTGAGACCCAAAATTACTTACAGTTCAATAGCAATAGCAATATATAGTCTAATATGGGTAATTCTTTGACCCAGCTGCAGAAGAGTGAAGGGTTTACCCTATGGGTACAGTACAGTACAGGTTGGCTCAGTTTGGTCATTGACTGTATATAGGGTTTATAGAGGGTAACCCCAGAAGAAGCATGTGTTTTTACTCTGCTGGGTCCTGAAGAGGGACGTCTGTTACAGAAAAAGTGACACAAAAGTTGTGTCTCTATTTGAAAAATAAAACCTATTTGAACCAGGCTTTTTGAAAATTGGACACATCGTCAATTATTAAAATAAATCAGAGTAAATCCTTGTGTTATGGCAGTGAGAGGTTTCCAGCTTATTCCCATCTTTCTGAACATTACATTCATTACATTCATTTATGGACTCTATATTTGAGGCACAGGTTAAAAAAGGTTAAAGGTTAAAAGGTAGTGGACAGGTTAAAAAAACTGAGGGACGTGGCAGCTACTAAGAGGTAGACTGTTCCAGAGCCAATGTTTCTTTTACCTTATTGTTCTGGTAGGAACATGGATGGACAACAAGTACGTGGTACGTGGGGGGCCGGGCCCTTTAGACATTTTAAAACAATTAATAAAATCGAAAAATGAATCCTGTAGCTGACAGGAAGCCGGTGCAGAGAGGCCAGCTCAGGAGTTGTATGGTTAAAATGCCTTGTACCAGTAAGAAGTGCGTTTTGGACTAACTGCAGACAACGCATAGAAGTCTGGTCCAAACCACAATACAGAGAATTACAATAATCCGAGTGAGAGGTTATAAATGCATGGATTACATGCTCAAAGTCGTTTGGTGGCAGGTAAGCCTTTACTCTGCTTAACAGGCGCATCTGAAAAAAGCCACAGATAATGACACAGTGTTATGGAACAAAAACACCTATTCAAAGTCAAGAGCACATTTAAGTCCACACTCTGGCCTGGTCAGCTAGGTCTTTCAGTCAGGGCCGCTAAAACCGCATGGGTCAGGCTTTTCCTGAAGTGAGCCCTTCTGCCCCTTAGTGCTCTGGGTCTGCGTCCCATAGGAGTGGGGTGAGGTACATGTTTAATGGTTTAATTGTTTTGGAAGCTGTAGTGATTAACCGTTGTTTTAACAGATAGCATGGTGAAGCAGTACAGAAGGATAGACTGAATTAGTAGTAGAAGGAGGAAATGCTATAAAGTCCGTTTAGTTTGCAGATGACTGACAGTCTTTGTTGACTCCTGTTCTGAGTGTCACTGGTGTGCTGCTCCAAAGTGAGTTAAGGTGGCCTATTTAAAAACACACTTAAATCATTTATATAAAATGTTTGATTTGTTTGGAAGAAAAGTAGCATGAGATGTGAGGAAGGACGTGTGACACTATGTGGAGCTACCCAGGACGTGACTCTGAAGGAGTCCCCTCTAAGGAGGACTTGGTTTCCTCTCAACATGATCATTTTTCTTTCAATAGCCCATCCCGAGTGTGAACCATCTGTGAAGTGAGCTGCAACCTATGACACCAGCCTGCTGTGATGCTGCTTTAGAATTGTTTATCCAGCTCAAGTCTCCTTCCAAATCCCCATAGCCTGGCAGCAGCAGCTGGGAATTCTTTGAAACATTGCATCAGACCCAAACAACCGTTTGTTTGAATGTTTAATCCTGCTGGTTGCCTTCATTACACTCATCAGTGCAGTGGTTAAAATGAAACAAGCTCTCCTGAAGCACACAACCAGGAGCTCATCATCACCGCCACTGCTGCCATAGTTACAGCAGATCCCCCTTCTCAGACCAGCCCACCTACTCCTACTTATCCTTTTAACACGAGCAGAGCTGACACTGTAATTAAGTGTGCCACTAATAAGTCTTCAAAGGCAAGTAGCTACACTGAAGAACGTCAACCACGGTACAAAACACTTCAGACTGGTTTTCTCAGAAGAGCTGTATATGGTACACTTCAGCTCACGGCACCCGCTCTAATCTGCTTTGTGTTTCCACTGTGGGGAGTGGAGTGAGGTGGAGGGGGGAGGGGTGAGAGGCTGTGAACTGAGGGATAAAGGCCATTGTTGGATCCAGTTTCTCAGCTTTGTAAACTTCCATGCAATAAATCTAGAGAGCTGCGCTGCATTTTAGTGACTCACTCTTTCATGTCACAAATTTTGCTTGGTTTTAATTCTAGAAGCTCTAGAATTTTAAGATGCTGACTGTATCTAATGTTAGATAAGATTTTTTTTCTTCTCTTCATGTGGTTGTTTGTTCTTTCCTTTTGTACAACTGGCATCTCTGAACGTTTGGTTCACTTCACAATTTGCAGACAATTTGAATGCAGATATTTTTCCATTTAGTCCTATTAGGGGTTAGCCTTTCCCACCCTGCCAGTTAGTCACAGGGCTGACAGATGCAGTGACAGATAACCATTCATTTTCACATTCACTCACTGGGGGTAATTTAGAATGTCAGTTCATCTACACATGGTAACATGGGGAGGACATACAGACTCAAAGTAAGACTGCGTGTCAGCCAACCCAGGATGACCATGACCCATGACCTTCTTGCAGTATGGCTGGATGGCTAACTCTGTTATTGTACCAATGCAAATATTATAAAAGTTATAAAAGTGAACAGAATAGTGCCAGACATCTTTTTGCAAACGAGGCTTCAATGGACACTTCAAATCAATTGAGGCTGTAAAACACATCTGTTTTTCCTATGGTATAATAAACATCACATTTTTATGAACTTTATGTTAGCAAAGTCTTTTTTTATGCCTTTATTATCGCTGTGGGGATATTCCTAGTTGGCAGCTGCCACCAGGGGGCACCTAACATGTTTTTTTAAGTTGGTAGGGTAAACCAGAGTACCTGGAGGAAACCCAATCAAGCATAGGGAGAACATGCAAACTCCACACTGAAAGGTCCCGCCAACCCTGGACATTCTTGCTGAGAGGCGAGCGTGCTGACCACTGTGCCACTGTGACGCCCGTATGACCTCCAGGTTACTATTAAGAGGCTTTCACTGTGTGTTGAAGGAGCCTGGTGTACATCAGAGGGTTTATGTGTGCAAGACCTCTCACACTGAAGAGGCAAATGACACATAATGTGAGGTTATGCAGCTTTTGTCTATAGACTTTTAGGGAGCAGCCTTGATCGAAAATATCTGCCGCCAAACAGACCAGGCCAGCCAGGTGGGCTGTGGAAGAGGCCCCCAATTGTGATTACACACAAGAAGTAATGTAGGTCCATGATTTTTATTCAGTGCTGCCACATCATAGGTCACATCAATGATGTCGCAGCACCATAGATTGTAAATAAACATGGATCACCGATATAGGGCAATAAAATGGCGGTTACATCCGGTCTTTTCAGCTTTTACTGCACTAACTTAGCTCTAGAAACCAGAGCCATCTTTTGTACCAGGCTGTAAACATGAGTTTTACACTTGTATGTTGCCATTGGGTTTCTCCTTATATTTCCGCTTTTGGAGCCTGCCTTCTGGTGGACGGAGGTATATCGCTGTTTTTCGCCGTATATTGCCGTATGGTGGCGCCCTTACTCGAGGACCGTTTAAAAGGTTCCATGAGGGAGGCTTGGGTGGCACTGACAAGTCTGGGCATGTTTTAGGTTCCAAATTCTGATTGGATAAAACTGTGGTGATAAATCCAATCACCTCCAGTTATTCATTTAAAGCACCTGTTCTTTTGCAAACGCTTTCAACAAGAGCCCTCCAGATGGTTCTGTGGAACAAACTATGTTCTGTGGAGCAGTTCTATCTGGCAGAGGCAGGTTAATAAATAGCTTTTTCAAATAATACAAACTCACAGCTTTTCTAAATTTCAAATGCCCTTCCCCTGTAAACAAATGACAACATGTAAAGAGCCGTATTAATATGACAGTAAATTAAATGCTAACCAGTCCCTGTTTTAAGCTCTTTTATAATCCAGGGAACAGAGATGTTACATGTTTGTTGCACGTAGCACCCACTTGTGCCTGTCACAGTTCAGCTCACATTGAGTCTGTGAGTCTTAAAAGAGTGGTGAAACTCTGAAGGTCACAGAGCAACATCTGTCAGAGTCTTTTCCCTCTCCTCCCCCCTCTGGCTGTTCATGTCCTGTCCAATATGGGATTATTGCCAGTCTAAGCCCCTCCCCCTCTCTGTGTGTTGCTCAGTGTGGATTAATCCTGGAGATGAGGCTGTGCTGCTGCTGTCACAGACTCCAGAGCCCTTTACCTAGCTTTAGCTCTAGTTCTAGTTCTAGTTCTAGTTCTAGTTCTAGCTCTAGCTCTAGCTCTAGCTCTAGTTCTAGTTCTGCTTTCAGTTTAGGACTTAACATTATTTTTTGCATATGTACTGTATGCAGTACTTGCAGTTTGTTCACTGTCAAAATTTTGTTCCATAGTCAGACTAGGCATGTGAATTTCTTTGCTGTGACTAACAGCCTTTAGACGTCAAATTATGCTCTGCAGATCATGCCCCTGCGGCCTGTTGCCCTCAACAAAGTCATCGATGAGAATAAATGTTTGCACCAACGTCTACTTTTTCTTCAGTCAAGCAGGTGTTTACTGTCCTATTTTAATTTATTCTTTATTTAACAGGTAGGTCAACTGAGAACCAATTCTCATTTACAATGATGACCTGGCCCCATTGGTGGTATGGGAATCTGGAGCACCCGGAGGAAACCTACGCAGGCACAGGGAGAACATGTAAACTCCACACAGAAAAACCCAGGACCTTCCTATCAGTCAAAGATGTCAAACATCCTGCTAATCCCAAAACTCCAAAATGTATAACATTCATTTCATTCTGTCTTTGCTGTGTGTATTTAAAACGCTTAAAATCTATTGGATAACACCTCAGTACTACTGCTAGCATTTACTGTCTCTAGGTCTGCCCTTCTCAGACGTGACATATTGTCCGTCACAGACAATTAATCTGCTGTTCCAAAATTATTCATCATTGTAGCTTTAATGGTGCTCTTAGTCAGACGGGGTCAAAGATCACACATGTCAGTCATTTAGACAGAAAAAAATTCCCTAAAACAAATAACAGAAATTTAGGCAAGGCAAGGCAATTTTATTTATATAGCACAATTCATACACTGGGTAACTCAAAGTGCTTTACAGGAATAAAAGACAATTTACAAGATTTATATTAAGAAACATAAGAAAAAATTAAAAACATTTTAAAAAGAAGAGTGCAGATAAAAGAAAAAACACTTTAGGTTGTAGTGTAGGCGGAGCTAAAGAGGAAGGTTTTTAACCTCCCCTTGAACATTGTTAAAGTTGAGGCTGTTCCAGGTTTTTGCTGCTGAAACTTAAACGCTGCTTCACCCTGTTTAGTTCTAACTCTGGGCACGAGCAGAAGGCCTGTCCCAGATGTTCTCAGAGTCCGAGGAGGTTCATAAGGAACTAGCATGTCAGAGATATATGGTGTAGGGTGTAGGGATGCACCGATACCACTTTTTTGGAAAACGAGTACGAGTACGAGTACTTGCATTTCAGTACTCGCCGATACCGATGCAGTACTTAATAAAAAACATGATTTAAATTTACAGGTAACAGCTTTAGTCATATAATTTAACAAAAAAACAAGGCACGGGGCAAACACTGCTTGTCCAAATATCCGTGGTGAAACTAAACGAAGAGGAGGCTTGCAGTAGGCTGTGGATGTGTTTGTTCACGGAGTCGTGTAGTTTAGGCAGCTCCGTGTCAGTCATGTAGCGGCGGCTTGGGACATCATAACATGGAGGGGACGCATGAATCCCACATTTTCTACCTCCGAAAATGGCTGGTCACTCAATGCAATGTACTCGATGATTGCCTGTGTTATTTTCACAGCACGTAGATTGTCTCTGGACATTTTCTCTCGTCTTGCAAGAGTTTGCTGCAGTGTGGGTTAGGTTGGTTTAGAAGCGTGGGTAAACTCTTTATACTCGTTGTCGTGTTGGGATTTTAGGTGCTTGATTAAATTACTTGTGTTAAATGCGCTACATTTTGAGCCTCCTCTGGACAATTTAGCTGAGCACAATTTGCAGTCCGCCTTTGTTTTGTTTTGTCTTCATTTACTTTGAAATAGTTCCACACGGCTGACATGTCTCGTCTTTCCTTCGTTCTCCCCGCTCTGAGCTGCAGCCTGCAGCCGGAGCCTGGGGGCGGGCACTCGGCGCCTGTGATTAACCCCTTACACGCCGCTCAAACATAGACATTTCTCAGACCGTGGTATCGGGGGACTTTTAACGAGTACGAGTACTTATGAAAATGTGGTATCGAGGCCGATACCAGATACCAGTATCGGTATCGGTGCATCCCTATTCTGGTGCTAAACCATTTAGAGACTTGTAAACCAGCAGTGCTGTTTTAAAGTCTATTCTCTGAGCAACAGGAAGCCAGTGCAGAGATTTTAAAACTGGCGTAATGTGGTTGTACTTCATGGTTTTGGTTAGAACCTGAGCAGCCGCGTTCTGAATAAGCTGCAGCTGTCTTAACCCTCGTTTTGAGAGACCAGTGAGCAGGCCGTTACAGTAATCTAACCTGCTGGAGATAAAAGCATGGATAAGTTTCTCTAAGTCTGGTTGAGACATCATCCCTTTGACTCTAGAAATGTTTTTAAGGTGATAAAATGCAGATGATGTAATTGACTTAATGTGACTGTGGAAATTCAAGTCTGAGTCCATGATGACCCCTAGATTTCTAACCTGGTTTTTAGATTTTAGAGAAAGAGACGAGAGGTGACTGCTGACACTTTCTCTTTGTTTCTGTGGCCCAAAGATGATTAGTTCAGTCTTGTTTCTGTTCAGTTGGAGAAAATTATTTTGCATCCACACATCAATCTGTTCGATGCAGTGACACAGTGAATGGATTGGTCCATTTTCACCTGCTGTGAGTGAAATGTAAATCTGAGTGTCATCTGCATAATTATGGTAGGATACGCCACAGCTGTGTATTAACTGGCCTAAAGGAAGCATGTAGAGATTGAATAATAGAGGTCCCAAGATAGACCCCTGTGGAACCCCACATGTCAGGGCCATTTGGTCTGATACACAGTTACCAACCGAAACAAAGTACTTCCTGTCTTCAAGATAGGACTGAAACCATTTAAGGGCAGTTCCAGTGATACCTATCCATTCCTCTAATCTTTGTGTCAGGATTTCATGGTCCACTGTATCAAACGCAGCACTCAAGTCCAACAGAACTAAGACAGAGACTTTGCCTGCGTCAGTGTTCATACGGATGTCATTTGTGACTTTGATAAGTGCAGTCTCAGTCTGTGATGGGGCCTGAATCCTGACTGAAAAGAATCAAAGCAGTTGTTAAGTAATAGAAAGTCATTAAGTTGCTGATATACAACTTTTTCGATGACTTTCCCTAAAAATGGCAGGTTTGATATGGGCCGATAGTTGTTGAGCACTGTAGCATCAAGACTGCTCTTCTTTAGGAGAGGCTTAATGACAGCAGTTTTTAAGGCCCTTGGAAATGTTCCAGACTGTAAGGAATTATTGACTATATCAGTGAGTTGTGGAAACAAACTTCTTAGTACTGATTTTAGAAATCTAGTGGGTAACACATCGAGGCAGCAGGTGGATGAACTCAGGCTGGAGACAGTTTTTTCAATTGTTCTGTCATTAATTTGTGTAAAATGTGTAAACCCAACCAAGTGTCTCCTAGGTGGCTGCAGTGTTGTCTTATGCCCTTTGGACTGTATCGCATGTTTAATGCCTTGAACCTTGTCGTTGAAAAACAATGCAAACTCATTGCATTTAGTGGTGGAAACTAATTCTGGTGGAAATGGAGCTGGAGGGTTTATTAATCTGTTCACTGTAGCAAACAGGACACGCAGGTTGTTACTACTGTTGTTGATGATCTCTGAGAAGAATATTTCTCTTTCTTTTTGCAAAGTTTGATTGAAAACATGCAAATTCTCTTTGTATACCTCATAATGAATTAAGAGTTTCAATTTACGCCATTTTCCTTCAGCTTTTCGGCATTCCCTTTTCTATGCCCTGACAGAGTGAGCATTGCTCCATGAAGCCTTCTGCCTCGTCCTGATCACTTTAACCTTAACAGGAGCAATGGTGTCCATAACATTTAAAACACCTGAAGTATAACAATTCAACAAATCATCAACTTGACCTGATGAGGCATTTTCAAACCTGATTGCCTCCATAAACTGTGTCCTGGTGTTATCGTTAATGTCTCTCTTTTTTACAACAGTAGGTCCAACAGCAACTTTTGGAATTATGGACAGATGAAAAAAGACGCATGAATGATCAGATGAATGATCAGAACATCAATCACAGTGACATCTGAAATATGAACACCTTTAGTAATGACCAGGTCCAGAGTGTGACCTCTGTTATGGGTCGGCTCATTAACATGCTGACAAAGACCAAAAGTATCAAGAATAGTAGAAAGTTCTTTGGCATTTCTGTCACAAACATTATCCACATGCACATTAAAATAACCAGATATGACTATTTGTTCAAATTCTGTGCAGATAACTAAAAGCATTTCAGTAAACTCATTAATAAAATCATGACATTGTTGGGGTGGTTTGTAAAGAACTACATATAATACAGATGGAGAAAACCTCAACTCCATTTTGAATGACACATACTCAAATGATGAAAACTCTCCAAGTAATAGCTTCTGGATAAGAATATTATTCTAAAAAGGCACATACACCACCACCCTTTTTGTTTTCCCGTATTTTGGATAAAAATGTGAAATTTGACGGGGTGGATTTAATAAGGACCGCATTTCCAGTCCTGCTGTCTAACCATGTTTCTGTTAAAAACATAAAATCAAGCTTATTTGAAGTTATAAAATCATTAATTAAAAAAGATTTGTTTCCCAAAGACCTGACATTCAACAGTGCACGTTTCAAGTCCGTTTGAGCAGGACCTGACTTTATCTGTTTGCAGGGGATTTGAATCAGATTTGTCTGATTAGACAATCTAACTGTTATTCTCTTCTTCAATCTGCGACTTCTGACTGTAGTTATGGAGCTAGGGGGGAGTGTTCTCTCCCAGGGCCTCAGGTTGATAAGTGGTTTATTATGACGAAAAGTCCTGGAACAGCAGAGGCCCTCAGTGTCCTAATCACTGATAGTAGGTGGAGGGGTGGAGGGGGTCTGACAGAGGTGACTCTAGGTAGTGGCCGAGGTTGAGAAGTGGTACTCCTGGGTGGTATTGGGGGTGATGTTTTTAGTGATGATGATAGAACCCGTGACCTGGCCAAGTTAGGTGTAAGGGGTATCATCTTAATTCCAGATTTTACCAACCTTCCAGGTGATCTGGAAATCCCATTGGTGAATCCGGGGATGGGACAGAGATGGTGAGGTCCGCAGAAGGTGTTGATGTTACTGGGGGGGTCCATGGCAGTGGTGGAGTTGTTGATGGTGTCATGGTCAGAGGAGGATCCTTGGCTGGTGAGGCAGGAGTGCTTTTTTCATTCAGTGGCTGATAGCTTCTCAGAGGACCCTTTCTTTGTTCAAGAGGGCGCCCAGAACCATTTAGGTGTCTCAGGGAGTGCAGGAGATTATCCGTTATTCTCCTGACCCCTCCCCTGTTTAGATGTGGGCCCTTTCCTTTTAAACAGGTCGTCACATTGCCAAAACAAGTTAAAGTTATCAATGAAGTGTAAAATCCTTTTTTAAAACTTCTGATTCCCCCTTCCTGGTGTCAACTGCACCCACGTGTAACATCAGCTGTTTAATCCTTGTGTGTTTGGACATGACTTGGGGGAGGAGTGCTGTTATATCAGTGACTGCAGCACTTGGAAAGCTGCATGTAGCAAATCTACTGTTGTTTAAGTCTCTGACAGCACCGTCTCCAAGCAGCAGGATATCTCTGACCTTCACTTTTGGCATAGATTCTCTGTCTCTGTTTGCCTGGTGCTTTTCCACAGATTCATGTCTCCTGTTTTTCATAGAATAAGCTTGATTTACTCCATGTTTTTCATTTACAGCAGAGTTTTCTGGTTCATTCACCTTTAGCTCAGTCAGTGGTTGGAATCTGTTTTTAGCTGGATGTCTGGTGATGCTACATATGCTCTTGTGATGCCAGCATTCTTTTTTTCTAATCCAGTGCTGCTTTGGCTGGGCACCAAGTTTATGCCAGGTGGCATCATTTTGTTTAAATCCCTTTGCTTTGCTCAGTTTTGGGAATGACACTGTATCATCCAAGTTTAAATTCACAGTCTTACCACTTTGTGGATCGGTATTGTCTCCTGAAGTCCTCTTTCAGATTCCAAAGCAAAAATCTTTGTTTGTAGCACACTGATTTCCTGTCGATATTTCCAGCAATTTTGGCAGAAAGAGTTTGTAGTTGTTGTTTTTACCCCAGACATGTTGAAAAATAGATACCAAGGCTCCAGTCGCTCAGCAGGTCCAACGTGTTGTTTAAAAAGTAAAAAACATAAGAAAAATCCAGTTAAAAGAAAGTAAAAAGTAATGTAATAAAAAAGTTAATCATAAAATCATTGGCTAAATGTAGAGATAACTAAAAAAGAAAAGTAAAGCAGGCATGAGCAAGCAGAGGAGGTCTGCACTCTAGGGCAGTCATGGAGAAGACTGCTAAAGTCTTTAATTAAAAATAATAATATTTATAAGTCAGCTATCCTTGCTAATGACAAAGGGGGTATTTCATGGAGGTCACTTAGAGAAGTGCTTAAGAGTGAGGGCAAAACCTGTTCCACAAAGACAAGCCTGCAATAACGTGGTTTGTTGGCAGAACATTGAAACTCATTCATTCATTTTCTACCGCTTTGTCCCGTTAGGGGTCACGGGTGCGAGCAACGTTGGGCCTGAGGCGGGGTACACCCTGGACAATGGACAGTTAGTCGCAGAGCTGACATTTAGAGAGAGTCAATGACAGACACCATTCACTCTCACATTCATTCACTAGGGACACTTTAGATTTGCCAATTAACCTGTACATGCATGTGTTTGGACGGTGGGAGGAAGCCGGAGTACCTGGAGAGAACCCACAGTAACACGTGGAGGACATGCAGACTCCTCACAGAAAGACCAGAGTCAGCCGAGAATGTTTGAGTCGGCCAAATAGTGGAGAAAATGCCTTCATCTTGAAGGGTTTTGGACTACATCGAGTTTACAAAGTGCACTGAGGTACCACAAACCCAAAACAGACATAATTTAATAGGATGCTCAGAAATAAACTGTTGACATCTCCTTTTATTACTCTCCAATAAAAACACTGTAGAACCCCCCTTGCCTCAGCTGTAACACTGGTGAATGGAAGCTTAAAGTAAGTCACTTTGAATAAAAGCATCTGATAAATGACTAAATGTAAATGTAATTGCATTAAGCTGTCTGTTTTTCAGAACAACAAACTTGTCCACTCGGTTCCTATTCTCTGGTGAAGACCACTCAGGTCGTTACTCACTGATTATGTGTCTTGTTGACAATAGGTGATGAACAAGGTGTGTTTGATTTAATGTAATGCAGTAGATTCTCAGTTCAGAATGAGACGAGAAATGGCTTTCATTTCACAAACTGAAATAAATACTGAGTTGTGCTTCTTGCTAACACTTATATTGCTTTGTATCTCTACAAATGACGTGAGAGTCAGTAGTAAGCTCCAAGCTTCTTCGGCACATTGTATTGTCTTCAACAAAATGCTTACATTCTGTTCCATGTCTGTATTCTAACTGAAATATGCTGCTTGTCACTAGTGCTGCTGCCTGATTAAAGGAATGACAGAGTGCTCGTCTTTGTTACAGAGGTAGACAACACAGCACTGCCGCAAACTGACACTAATTTGAATCTTCACTGGGGAGCCATGAATCACACGGCTGATTCTGATCGACGCCGCGGACCTGATACCCCGATTACTCCGGCCGGATGGAAAATGGCAACCGCACAATCATTTGCTCCAGTAAAATCACATATCTCATCCTTTTGCCGAGTGCAGGCGCTCCTTACTGTGGCAGCAACAGTTGGCTGTCGAGCGAGAGGCTGCAGCTCGGGGGACAGCACTCACAAAAACACACAATACTACATACACACAACAGTCATCGGGGAAAAGACGGACAACAGGAGAGGAAGAGAGTGAGAGAATGAGGTAGACACTCGCTTGGAAGAAAATTTAATATCCCTGTGCGAATCAGGGCATGATGTCAAATACTGGAAACAGAATTGACTTTCACTAGGTTTGACTGTCGCTGAAGGGATAGCATTTTAGGTTAAAACTGAAGCAGAGAGATGGGGGAAAAAGAAAGGCTGAAGCCACTAAGCTACACGGCAGAGGAGATTCCTGGCAACCGGCAAAGAAGCTCTGACATGCACCACTACAGGGCTGGTGTGCCATTAGACTTTTGTGTTAAAGCCTGAGAGGGAAAAATACCTTGGCTGTAAACGCTGTGACGTGAGATTGTAAACAGAACAAATAACTACCACATCCCACAAAGCCCTCTCTACTGCAGAATCACTGTACCATTTTTGTGCCATAAAGCATCAACCGTGCAACTGGTGGAAGAAACTGTAGCGAACAAACACAGTCATGGGTGTGATTTTTGGATCGACCCACACTCAGACCCTCCAAAATTATGATTGATGTGATGTGTTGCACTATTTCTGTATCGCAAAATTCGTATTATAACATCAACACAGTCTGATGCTGCACTAAAGAGGTAGATATAATAGATTTTAAAGAAGAAATGCTACAGCTGTAAAAACAGAATATTAGAAATAATATAATAATAAAAATAATTGTCATAGAATCATTGTATTGTAATACAGAAGGCATTGTATCACAATTCAACAGATGTGACACAATAACTTTGTGTTATGTTAAAGCCCATCTAAGAACAAAACCTTTGGCTGTAAATGCTGCATACTTGTCCTACCAAATACATTTTTAATACTCTATATAGAATGTAGTGTATGGTAAGACTGTGCTTTTCAATCAAATGACTGTATATTCAGCTATCAATGAACAAAATGAATATCTGAAATTAAAGGTTCACGTTAAAGCTAACGACTACATAACGGAAATACAATTCTATTTTTGGCAAAGATGCAGTAAACACAGATAAAGCAGATAATTGTAAACCTGTTTCCTAAACAATTATCTGGTCAGTGGCTGACACAAACAGTCGAGGAAAGTGGAGGTCAATTGTTGTAGTAAATGTCTAATAATATTTGAAGAGTTTATTTGCAAAAGCAGATAACGTTTTTAGAAATTGTCAGTTTTTTATTTATTTTATTATTTGCTAAAGGTCAGTCAAACCAAACTTGAATGACTTTGTCCAATTAGGAACTCTAATATGGATTTGGGCTTTGAAAACAGGGCTATGTAAAGAATAAATGACCAAAAATTCCAAAATGGATTTTATATGTTTTTGAAAATCTTCGTATATTTTGCTGTATCGCAATTCATTATATTGTGAAAGTAAGGGCTAGGGAAAGGAAATCCAATGCAACTGGTGTCAAAGAGGCATCAGCAGAGATAACACAGAATGGAAATCCTTAATGATGTTCACGGTTTCAGTTGCTTGAGTCAATGGAACTGGCAAGTGCAAACCCTGTTGTATAAAAAACGCTTGTTGTAAGTAACTATACAATACTATAACATATTGCAGACGCGTTCTTTTGTGATATTTGTATAATGAATCATCACATTCTGAAACAAAGAACTAAAGAACAGAAATACAAGCAACTGGTGTCAAAGATGTGTAGCAGAGAGGGCTAGTGTCTTGTCTCCACAACCGTTTGGAGAAATATTGCACAATCACTGAATTACACTAAACATTGTATCCTGATCTCAATCACATCTGATTCTCAATCTGGATTAAGACATAGAACTGCAGATACAACAAACGGTGTGGGAGAGTCTGTGGTGAGAAAATATCTAATGATTTATGCTAGATTCTCTGTATGGGAATATTTCACTAATCACCATATTCTGAATCTAAAGACTGAGGAACCATGCAACTGGTGGGAAAGATGCAACAGCAAAGAAAGCAAATTGTTGAGAGGCACTATTGTAGAGGGAATGTCTAGTGAAATGTTGCAGAATAACTGGATTATGAATGCATTGTATAATAAAACAACACATTCTGTAGCTGAAGATGTAAGGAAGCGTGCAACTGGTGTCTGAGACAGCAGCAGTAACAGACAGAGCCATGTTGCCGTGTCACTCACTGGAGTCGTCTGAGTCGTAGCCCTCCACGTCCGGCTCCTCGTCCCTCCTGAAGGCTGGCGAGCAGGCGGAGGCTCCGGCCAAAGCCCTGTCCTGACTCGGGGTGTCCTCATTGGAGCTGTCGGCGGTAGATGAAGCAGCGGCTGATGAAGAGGAGGAGGTGGTGGACAGGGTCGTTCGCAGGGGGGGACCCAAGTGGGCAGTGGGGGGCAGACCCCTCGGATACCGGGGGAAGTAGTCCGAGATCTGCTTGATGGGCTGGATGGGACCGGGGCACACGTCAATGGCCATGTGCTCTTGGATGCTGATGGTGGGTTTCTCGCCTTTGCGTTGTGTCATGCATGCGGTCCTACTCCCAAATCCACAGAACAAAAGAACGTATAGTTCTGGTGCTGCTGGGTCCAGTTGGTCTACATGGGTCTGCTGTGAGGAGAGCCGGCTCTGTGCTGCCGTCTGCGGAGCGAGTGAGCGGCGTGTGTGGAAGAGTGAGACACAGAAGCAGGATTAGAAAGGACGGAGGGAGGGATCAGCTGATGTCACTGCCTAGCAACCTCGCCGTAAACAGGAACCATCAGCCTGACGCTTAATTATGATATTAACCCCCTCCATCTGTCGCCAGACAAGTGTGTGCATCGCTGAGGGGTGGGGGTTGAGGACAAAGAGCAGGGAACACACGCTCTTCTCCAGGTGTCACTGTGGAAGACATGTCAGCCATGTTACCAGACATACCAGCTCTCAAGCTTCATTCAGGCAGACCAAGTATAGTCAGGGTTTGGAGAAGGATCCTCGCTCTTCATAAAATGCTTAATTCTACAGGCATTTTTAAACAGGTGTGAGACTGGTCTGCAAATAAACAAATGTAAGTCAGATATGACTTCCTCCATTAAATCAATGAGAACAGTTGATTTTAAAGGCATTACACACACAACAGATTTATAAAGTGACCTCTGAATTACTCTAAAGGGCCATAGATCTGGAATAAAAGGCATTTCTACATTTACATTTTGTATGGCAGTTTGGCATATTATACTTTTAAAATGATAGGTGTTTCATAGGTCACATATGAATCTCTCTGGTATACTGTTACAGTGTTTACAGCAATGATGAGTGTGGCTCTCACATCTGGTTATTTAGAGGTCAGCACTAAATTTACCTTAATTTGACCCACTTATGATAATTTCCCTCAGATTATAATAATTACGAGCCTCTGATATGAGCTTGCTGTGACATTTACCATCTGGCAGCACTTGGAGGAGTCAGCCCATTACGCTGCACAGAGTCAACCTGTTGCTGTTTTTCTCAATGTTTACTTTTATTTGTCAGGAATGTATTCATATGTTGTTTAGTTAATCTTTAGAGTGTTTTTCTTACAATGATTAGGAGTGTTGTTTAGATGTGTATATATATATATATAGGCGCCGGACGGTTTGCCAGAATTTCTTTGAGGCCGACCCCTAACTCTAACCCTTCTCCATGGCCTCACCAAACTCCTCCCAGACCCGAGTTTTTGCCTCCACAACCACTGCAGCCCGCTTGGCCTGCCGGTGCCCATCAGCAGGGCTGGACTGGTAATCTGGCATACCGGGCAAATGCCCGGTGGGCCGACGCACTTGGGGGCTGGTCCATATAATATGATTTTTATTTTTTTTTAATTGGCCAATGACCGGCCCATAAAGCAGGGACAGCGGCCCATTGGTTCATTTTTTATACTGACACTGGGCTGGCCCAATCATCTCTTAACAGGCTCCACCCCTCCTCCTCTGTTTCTTGTGTCAGATGCAGTTAGTGGCTCAGAGCCAGAAATCTGTGGATTTAGGATAAAGAAACAAAAGTGCAAGGGGGGTCCGGAGAAGTTGCGGGCCAAAAAAATAAAAATGCTAGAGGTTGATGCCTCAACATGTGCAAAAATAACAGACATGTTTAGTGCTGTAGCTTCAGTATCCAAGCCTACAGTACCTGACGACATTTTGCAGAAACATGGAGAGTGTAATTGAAACGGTAAGCATGTTAGCTACATGATTAACAGGGAGGGAGTGTTAATCAGGGCGGGTGCAGGAGGAAAGTGTGTGTGTGTGGGGGCCTGGTTGGGCCACGACGAAGATGATGATTTACCTAAATTAATGAATATTATAATAAGACAACTTAATCGTTGTTGCCATTATATAGTCCGTCAGATTGTCACCCACTGCACTAGCCACTCAGTCAGCTAAAGTCAAATAACACAGCATAAGCTATTTTGCATTGTTTTTGTAGATAGGTTAGCAGAGTTAACTTATTCAATTGCAACTTTGGTTGACTATTCCCTTTAATACCCATAATGGCCGTACGCCTCTTCTCTAGAAAAACTTAAATGATGCCATTTGATTATTTTAATTATTACTCAGAATGGCTGCGTCAAAGCGCCCACGATGAGTAACGCATGCTATTTGGGGATTAAAACCCGCTTGCATTTTGAAAGCTGTATATTTTTGTTTAGCTGTATATTCAACGAAGTAGATATTTGCTCATGTTTCTAATGAATGTCCAACATCATTAATATGCAATATTTACGGTGAGTGAATAATATGAATATCATATATTTTTAGGACGTTTTGTGTGAGTAATTTGGTAGTATAGGTTGGTTTTCTTTTTTTTTTAAGGGGAGTATCTCAACAATGAGAGGTAAATCTTGTTTGGTGTCATATTAAAGAGGGGTTTGTGCTCTTTAAAACAAAGTAGCCTATACTTGCAATTGTAAACTAGTTTTTCTGCTGTCTGGTTCATTGGAAAAAAACAAAACATTTCTTTTTAGAATTAGCAGTATTCTACATCCACATTATATTGGGTTCTAAAGGGTTAACTAGCTTTTATAACATGGAGCACTTTGTCCATCTAGAAATCCTGCTCTTCAAGAATACAGGACTATATAACCAAAATGGATCCTTACTAAGTGTACTTTTAATAACTCTTCCAAATAATTGTAATCCTCTCTCTCTCTGTCCTTATGTATAATCAAGCCAGGTTGAGTTAGCAGTGGAGGAGAGAGACAGGGAGGAACCTTTGATCACCAGGAGTCTGTCAAGAGAGTGAGTACACTGGTCCACTTGCACTGGTACACTGGTCCATGGCACTTAGTTCTCAGCTTTGTAGGGTTTTTTGGAATGGAACAGTAGATATGCATATCTACAGGGACCGCAAGGATGGTGTACTAGTTAGTTGTGTCTGACCGATTGTGGTGGGCCGGTCTGAGTAAAAATGCCTTTTTTTGTCCCAGTCCAGCCCTGCCCATGAGCTGCCTCAGGAGTCCTACAAGCCAGCCAGGCTTGATAGGTCTCCTTCTTCAGCTTGATGGCATCTCTTACTTCTGGTGTCCACCACCGGGTTCGGAAATTGCCGCCACAACTGGCACCGGAGACTTTGCGGCCACAGCTTCAAGTGGCCGCGTCAACAATGGAGGTGGAGAACATGGTCCAATCGGACTCAATGTCTCCAGTCTCCCTCGGAATCTGGTCGAAACTCTGCCGGAGGTGGGAGTTGAAGATCTTTCTGACAGGGGGCTCTGCCAAACGTTCCCAACAGACCCTCACAGTACGTTTGGGTCTGCCAAGTCTGTCCAGCTTTCTACCCCGCCATCGGATCCAACTCACCACCAGGTGGTGATCAGTTGACAGCTCCGCCTCTCTCTTCACCCGAGTGTCCAAGACGTACGGCCGGAGGTCAGATGAAACAACTACGAAGTCGATCATCGATCTCCGGCCTAGGGTGTCCTGGTGCCACATGCACTGATGGATACCCTTATGCTTGACCATGGTGTTCGTTATGGACAAACTGTGACTAGAACAGAAGTCCAATAACAGAACACCACTTGGGTTCAGATCCGGGGGGGCCTTCCTCCCAATCACGACCCTCCAGGTGTCACTGTCGCTACCCACGTGAGCGTTGAAGTCCCCCAGTAGAACGACAGAGTCCACGGTCGGAGCATTTTCCAGCACCCCTCCCAGAGACTTCCAAGAAGGCCGGGTACTCTACACTGCCATTTGGCCCGTAAACACAAATAACAGTGAGCGACCTATCCCCGACCCGAAGGCGCAGGGAAGCGACCCTCTCGTTCACCGGGGTGACTGTGCATGGAGGTGAGCCCGACTATCTCTAGTCGGTAGTCTCTCAACCTCCTCTGGGCTGGGCTCCTTACCCAGCAGCGAAGTGACATTTCATGTTCCTAGAGCCCGATTCTGTGTCCGGGAATTGGGTCGCCGAGGCCCCCACCTACGACTGCCACCCAATCCACATTGGCCCGGCCCCTTACGGTTCCTCCTACAGGTGGTAGGCCCACGGGAGGTCGGCCACCAGGCACTCGCATACGAGCCCCAACCCCGAGCCTGCCTCCATGGTGGGGCCCCGGGCAACGTAACAGTCCTTGATTTTTTCATTTCCATAAAGGGTTCTTAACCGCTCTTTGTCTGGCCCTTCACCTGTTTGCCTTGGGAGACCCTACCAGGGGCACATAGTCCCCAACAACATAGCTCCTAGGATCATTTGGGCACTCAAACCCCTCCACCACGATAAGGTGGATGTTCAAGGAGGGGATCAAACAAATATACTCAACAGAAAATCCTAATGATAACAGGAATCAGGTTCTGTTAACAGGAATAACAGAACCTCCTGATTCTAATATTAAATATTTTTAGATAAAATAAAACTTCCTTCTATATTAGAACAGGAAAAAGAAATTCTAGATAATCGCTTTACTGCAGAAGAAGTGTTAGAAACTATTATAGCTTTACCCTTTGAAGAAATCAGTAAAATCTCTTATTCATAAACAAGGAAAAGATCCTGTAGAATGTACGTCATACTGCCCACTTTCTTTACTTACAGTTGATTTCAAAATTATTTCTAAATTACCGTATTTTTTGCACCATAAGACGCACCCGACCATAAGACGCACCTGGTTTTTAGAGGAGAAAAATAGGAAAAAAAATATTCTGAACCAAATAGTGTAATAAAATATTTAATAAAGTATAACAGAATAATATTTGAATTATATGACTGGAGTGAAGGGCATGCGCACTGCTGTGTACTGTAACACCGCCTACTACATGCTATCCTCCAATAGCATACGGTGGTGACACAGTACAGCAGCATCGCGCCTTCCTGCACACATCGGCTTCCGTAAGGAAGGTGAGGGAGGACCTGCTGTCGCTCTGCCACTACGGTAAGGCAAGGCGACACGGAGGGGGGGGCCCGCTGCCACTCTGCCAGTATCTCAGTGGACTACTGAGAAGCCTGGACACAGGGCGGGGGAGGGACCCGCTGCCGCTCTGCAACTCGTCTTATGGTCCGAGTTGCAGAGCGGCAGCGGGTCCCTCGGGACCTTCCGTGTCCCTGGAAACTGAATCGTCCCTCACCCGCTGCCGCTCTGCAACTCGGACCATAAGACGAGTTGCAGAGCGGCAGCGGGTCCCCCGGGACCTTCCGTGTCCCTGGAAACTGCATCATCCCTCACCCGCTGCTGCTCTGCAACTCGTCTTATGGTCTTCTATTCGGACCATAAGACGCAGGCACTTTTCCTCCCACTATTTGGTGAAGAAAAAGTGCGTCTTATGTCCGAAAAATACGGTAATTGCAGAAACATTACAAAATGTAATTTTGCAGCTCATTAGCCCTGACCAGTCAGGTTTTATTATTAACGCTCGGAATGCTTCCAATAACATCCGGAGATTTTATGAATGTGATTGACCTCATGACCCTTTTAAAACAACAAGCACTAATACTATCCTTTGATGCTGTGAAAGCGTTTGATCGAGTGGTAATATCTAACACAAGTTCTAAAGAAATTTTGGGGAAAATTGTATCCAGTGGATTAGCTCCCTGTATAAGAACCCACAAGCTTTGATTTCTATAAATGGTACTTTTAAGATTGATTTGGCTTAACTAGAGGATGTTGACCAGGTGTTCTTTGTCTCCTCTTCTATTTAACCGAGCAATTGAACCTTTTACAGAGACAATCAGAAACAGTAAAAAGATCTCGGGAATTAAAACTGGAGACAATGAAAACTGGAGATGAAAACTGGCTTAAAAGCTGAGCTATAGTCAATAAATAGCAGTCTTATATAGTTCCTGTTATTGCTGTCAATGTGTGTGAGAGAAGAGTGCAGGATGTGAGAGATGGCATCGTCTGTGGATCTGTTTGGGCGATAAGCAAACTGAAGAGGGTCCAAAGTATCCGGGATGGAGGAGCAGATGACGTTTTTAACCAGTCCCTCAAAGACCTTCATGACTATTGATGTGAGGGCAACTGGACGATAGTCATTTAGACAAGAGGGTTTATTGTTTTTAGGCACAGGGATGATGGTCGATTTTTTGAATGAGGTGGGAACCACCGATGTGGCAAGAGACTCATTAAAAATGCATGTAAACAAACCAGCGAGCTGATCAGCGCAGGACCGCAGAACACGGCCAGAAATCCCATCAGGTCCAGCTGCTTTCCTTACATTCACTCGCTTTAGTGCCCTTCGAACCTCGTCCTCCGTCACGGTGATCACATGATGGTCGCTGCTCTGACTGCTGCTTCCTGACGCGCTGAACGGCAGACTCGCACTGCTTTGATTGCTTTCGAAGCGCCCGTAGAAAGTGTTAAGCTCGTCAGCCAGCGACGGATCTGCTCTCACCTCTGTAGAGGATTTATTTCCAAAGTCACAGATGGTCCTTAGTCCTTGCCACATGCGTCGGGAGTCATTTAGCTGGAAATGTGACTCAATGCGTTCCCTGTGTCTGTGTTTTGCGGCACTTACTGCGTGTCGGAGAGCATAGCACGATGCTTTGTACTCGCTCATGTTTCCCGACAGAAGACCGGCGTTGTAAGCAGCAGTGCGTTTGTTTATTGCTGCACGGATTGATCTGTCTACCCACGGTTTCTGATTGGGGAAAGACCTTATAGTTATTGTGTCCGTAGCTTGTTCGGCTAGCGTGTTTACAAAGCTTAGCGCTACATCCGTGAACTCGCCGGCGTCCAATGAGCTTGGCGAAACATGACCCAGTCTCGCCATCGAGCCGCCTGTAACGTTGCTTCTGATTGGGCGGACCAACACGTCACCACCCTCTGCACCGGAGGTTCTTGAACGAGCCGTTGTTTATATTCCGGTGTGAGGAAAATGGCGGCATGGTCCGATTTGCCGAAAGCCGGTAGTGAGCGAGCTTTGTAGGCATTCTTAAACTGAGTGTAGCAATGATCCAGTGTATTCGGTCCTCTGGTTGGACAGGATACGTGTTGATGAAAATTAGGCATGACTTTCCTGAGTTTGGCTTTGTTAAAGTCCCCAGCGATGATAGTAGCAGCGTCGGGATGTTTGTTGATGTTGCCGCTGAGCGCATCGTGAAGCTCAGACAAAGCCAAGCCAGTGTCTGCTTGTGGAGGGATGTAAACAGCAGTTATGATGATCGATGAAAACTCCCGAGGCAGATAGGATGGGCGGCAAATAATGGATAGGTGTTCCAGATGAGGCGAGCAGGAGCGCGACAGAGTGGAGATATTCCTGGGGTCACACCATTTCTTGTTAATCATGAAACAAACTCCCCCACCCTTGGATTTGCCGGCCTCGGCTGTCCTGTCCATCCGTAAAACAGAGAAGTTTTCAGACGGCGTTACAGCAGCGTCCGGGACCCAGGGCGTGAGCCACGTTTCAGACAAACAAAGGATGTTACAGTCCCTAATGTCCCGTTGGAAGTTTATCCTGGCTCTAAGATCATCCATCTTATTGTCCAGAGACTGGACATTAGCGAGCAAAATGCTCAGTAGAGGAGGGCTGTGTGCTCTTTTCCTCAGTCTGTTGCGAATCCCAGCACGTCTCCCGCGGTGTTTCTTGTTCCGTCGCCTCGGGCTATTCAGGTGACCATTGTATATCCCGGCGTCCCGGAGAATCTCGGGTGGCCACGACGGGTTGGAGGATAAAGTGTCGTGAAACAGGTCAGTGAAGCGGTGTCTAATGTCCAAAAGTATCACCTTTTCGTATGTAATCAGTGCAGAGGTAATGTGTGTAAAAAGAGAAAGCAAAAGTAGGTAAAAAAGTAAATAAGAACACAATCTAAGCGGAGCGACCTGGACGGCGGCCGGACACAGCGGCGCCATCTTTTTTTTAATTGATGTCCTGTTGGAAAATGAAAGGTCTTCCCTGAAAGAGACGACGTCTGGATGGGAGCATATGTTCTAGAACTTGGATATACCTTTCAACATTAATGATGTCTTTCCAGATGTGTAAGCTGCCCATGACACACGCACTCATACAACCCCCCCAGACCATCAGAGATGCAGGCTTCTGAACTGAGCTCAGAACAACCTGGATTGTCCTTGTCCTCTTTAGTCCGGATGACATGGTGTCTCAGTTTTCCAAAAAGAACTTTAAATTTTAATTTGTCTGACATAGTTTTCTACTTTGCCACAGTCCATTTTAAATGAGCCTTAGCTCCAGAGAAAACGCCTGAGCTTCTGGATCATGTTTAGATATGGCTTCTTTTTTGACCTATAGGGCCCGAAGATCACAGGCATCCAGTGTGGTTTTCCAGCCTTGACTCTTACACACAGAGATTGTTCCAGATTCTCTGAATCTTTGGATGATATTATGCACTGCAGATGATGATAACTTCAAACTCTTTGCTATTTTTCTCTGAGAAACTCCTTTCTGATATTGCTCCACTATTTTTTGCTGCAGCTTTGGGAGAATGCCCATCTTGACTTCTGAGAGACACTGCCACTCTGAGAGGCTCTTTTTAAACCAAGCATGTTGCCAATTGACCTCCAGCTGTTCCTTATATGTGCATTTAACTTTTCCAGGCCTCTTAGTGCTACCTGTTACAACTTTTTTGGAATGTTTAGCTCATGAAATCCAAAATGAGCCAATATTTGGCATGACATTTCAAAATATCTCACTTTCAACATTTGAAATTTAAAATATTAAAATTTGAAAGTTCCACATCATTGCATTCTGTTTTTATTCACAATTTGTACAATGTCCCAACTTTTTGGGAATTGGGTTTGTACAGAAAAATTACAAAGTTGTGTTTTTCCAGGGGGTGCTGTCAAACCCTTCATTTTGATGCACTCTAGATTATGTTAAGCAATTTTTAGCTCTGTCGGTTAAAATCACTAGGTGATTAAATCCAAGATGGCTGACTTCCTGTTTGTCAAGCAATATCGCTGTAAAAAAATTTTTTTGTCTTTCCTGACCAATATGTGTACCAAATTTTGCCCGGCTCCCATAGGGGCAATATATTTTCACTTTTCCAAGTTGCATGTTTGTTTATTTGAGTTTTCAGAATACCATTTCACACAGAGTTTTTGAATACATTCATTGTGTTGTTGTTTGCTCTTGTCTCATCAGTGGGATTGGATTTGTGGTCTCATTCTCTATTCTTTCTCATTTTCTCACTTACCATCTGCTACTGTTCCAACGGTGGCACTGAAAGTCTGTGGAGCTCACTTTGGTTTTCACATTAACATGCGTAGGTGCTGGTGACACTTGTAGGACCAAGGTGTGAGGTGCTGATGTCCCGTTACAACTGTAGGGTGAGTGAGAGCTGCTGAATCCTCCTGGCGTCATCTACTTCTACCTTCTAATATGTTTCAGTATGTTTAAAGGGTTTTATAGTATTGTATTGCCAAAAGTATTTACTCAGTTATCAAAATCATTGAATTCAGGTGTTCTATAGGTGGTACTATAGGCAAGGCAAGGCAAGGCAATTTTATTTATATAGCACAATTCATACACTGGGTAACTCAAAGTGCTTTACAGGAATAAAAGACAATTTACAAGATTTATATTAAGAAACATAAGAAAAAATTAAAAACATTTTAAAAAGAAGAGTGCAGATAAAAGAAAAAACTAACACTTTAGGTTGTAGTGTAGGCGGAGCTAAAGAGGAAGGTTTTTAACCTCCCCTTGAACATTGTTAAAGTTGAGGCTTGTTTTACATCATCTGGGAGGCTATTCCAGGTTTTTGCTGCATGAAACTTAAACGCTGCTTCACCCTGTTTAGTTCTAACTCTGGGCACGAGCAGAAGGCCTGTCCCAGATGTTCTCAGAGTCCGAGGAGGTTCATAAGTAACTAGCATGTCAGAGATATATTCTGGTGCTAAACCATTTAGAGACTTGTAAACCAGAAGTGCTGTTTTAAAGTCTATTCTCTGAGCAACAGGAAGCCAGTGCAGAGATTTTAAAACTGGCGTGATGTGGTTGTACTTCCTGGTTTTGGTTAGAACCCGAGCAGCCGCGTTCTGAATAAGCTGCAGCTGTCTTAACCCTCGTTTTGAGAGACCAGTGAGCAGGCCGTTACAGTAATCTAACCTGCTGGAGACAAAAGCATGGATAAGTTTCTCTAAGTCTGGTTGAGACATCATCCCTTTGACTCTGGAAATGTTTTTAAGGTGATAAAATGCAGTTGATGTAATTGACTTAATGTGACTGTGGAAATTCAAGTCTGAGTCCATGATGAGCCCTAGATTTCTAACCTGATTTTTAGATTTTAGAGAAAGAGACGCGAGGTGGCTGCTGACACTTTCTCTTTGTTTCTGTGGCCCAAAGATGATTAGTTCAGTCTTGTTTCTGTTCAGTTGGAGAAAATTATTTTGCATCCACATGTCAATCTGTTCGATGCAGTGACACAGTGAATGGATTGGTCCATTTTCACCTGCTGTGAGTGAAATGTAAATCTGAGTGTCATCTGCATAATTATGGTAGGATACGCCACAAGTGCGTATTAACTGGCCTAAAGGAAGCATGTAGAGATTGAATAATAGAGGTCCCAAGATAGACCCCTGTGGAACCCCACATGTCAGGGCCATTTGGTCTGACACACAGTTACCAACCGAAACAAAGTACTTCCTGTCTTCAAGATAGGACTGAAACCATTTAAGGGCAGTTCCAGTGATACCTATCCATTCCTCTAATCTTTGCGTCAGTGTTCATACGGATGTCATTTGTGACTTTGATAAGTGCAGTCTCAGTCTGTGATGGGGCCTGAATCCTGACTGAAAAGGATCAAAGCAGTTGTTAAGTAATAGAAAGTCATTAAGTTGCTGATATACAACTTTTTCGATGACTTTCCTAAAAATGGCAGGTTTGATATGGGCGATAGTTGTTGAGCACTGTAGCATCAAGACTGCTCTTCTTTAGGAGAGGCTTAATGACAGCAGTTTTTAAGGCCCTTGGAAATGTTCCAGACTGTAAGGAATTATTGACTATATTAGTGAGTTGTGGTAACAAACTGCTTAGTACTGATTTTAGAAATCTAGTGGGTAAAACATCGAGGCAGCAGGTGGATGAACTCAGGCTGGAGACAGTTTTTTCAATTGTTCTGTCATTAATGGGAGTAAAATGTGTTAAACCAACCAAGTGTCTCCTAGGTGGCTGCAGTGTTGTTGTATGCCCTTTGGACTGTATCGCATGTTTAATGCCTTGAACCTTGTCGTTGAAAAACAATGCAAACTCATTGCATTTAGTGGTGGAAACTAATTCTGGTGGAAATGGAGCTGGAGGGTTTGTTAATCTGTTCACTGTAGCAAACAGGACACGCAGGTTGTTACTATTGTTGTTGATGATCTCTGAGAAGAATATTTCTCTTTCTTTTTGCAAAGTTTGATTGAAAACATGCAAATTCTCTTTGTATACCTCATAATGAATTAAGAGTTTCAATTTACGCCATTTTCTTTCGGCTTTTCGGCATTCCCTTTTCTGTGCCCTGACAGAGTGAGCATTGCTCCATGAAGCCTTCTGCCTTGTCCTGATCACTTTAACCTTAACAGGAGCAATGGTGTCCATAACATTTAAAACACCTGAAGTATAACAATTCAACAAATCATCAACTTGACCTGATGAGGCATTTTCAAACCTGATTGCCTCCATAAACTGTGTCCTGGTGTTATCGTTAATGTATCTCTTTTTACAACAGTAGGTCCAACAGCAACTTTTGGAATTATGGACAGATGAAAAAAGACACATGAATGATCAGATAGAGCAACATCAATCACAGTGACATCTGAAATATGAACACCTTTAGTAATGACCAGGTCCAGAGTGTGACCTCTGTTATGGGTCGGCTCATTAACATGCTGACAAAGACCAAAAGTATCAAGAATAGTAGAAAGTTCTTTGGCATTTCTGTCACAAACATTATCCACATGCACATTAAAATCACCAGATATGACTATTTGTTCAAATTCTGTGCAAATAACCGAAAGCATTTCAGTAAACTCATTAATAAAATCATGACACTGTTGGGGTGGTTTGTAAAGAACTACATATAAAATAGATGGAGAAAACCTCAACTCCATTTTGAATGACACATACTCAAATGATGAAAACTCACAGAGTGATAGCTTCTGGATAAGAATATTATCCATAAGAAAGGCACATACACCACCACCCTTTTTGTTTTCCCGTATTTTGGATAAAAATGTGAAATTTGACGGGGTGGATTCAATAAGGACTGCATTTCCAGTCCTGCTGTCTAACCATGTTTCTGTTAAAAACATAAAATCAAGCTTATTTGAAGTTATAAAATCATTAATTAAAAAGATTTGTTTCCCAAAGACCTGACATTGAACAGTGCAAGTTTTAAGTCCGTTTGAGCAGGACCTGACTTTATCTGTTTGCAGGGGATTTGAATCAGATTTGTCTGATTAGACAATCTAACTGTAATTCTCTTCTTTAATCTGCGACTTCTGACTGTAGCTATGGAGCTAGGAGGGAGTGTTCTCTCCAAGGGCCTCAGGTTGATAAGTGGTTTATTATGACGAAAGTCCTGGAACAGCAGAGGCCCTCAGTGTCCTAATCACTGATAGTAGCCTTGATGCTAGTCAAGGCTTTTGGAGCTGGTCTGGGAGGAGGTGGTCTGGGAGGAGCTGGTTTGGGAGGGGGTGGAGAGGGTCTGACAGGGGTGCATTGGACTCTAGGTAGTGGCCGAGGTGAAGCAGTGGTACTCCTGGGTGGTATTGGGGGTGATGTTTTTAGTGATGATGATAGAACCCGTGACCTGGCCAAGTTAGGTGTAAGGGGTATCATCTTAATTCCAGATTTAACTAAAATTTCCAGGTGATCTGGAAATCCCATTGGTGAATCCGGAGATGGGACAGGGATGGTGAGGTCCGCGGAAGGTGTTGATGTTACTGGTGGGGTCCATGGTCCTATTGGGGGAGTCCATTTCAGTGGTGGAGGTGTTGATGGTGGTACAGTCAGAGGAGGATCCTTGGCTGGTGAGGCAGGAGTGCTTTTTTCATTCAGTGGCTGAGGACCCTTTCTTTGTTCAAGAGGGCGCCCAGAACCATTTTGGTGTCTCATGGAGTGCAGGAGATTATCCGTTAGCCTCCTGACCCCTCCCCTGTTTAGATGTGGGCCCTTTCCTTTGAACAGGTCGTCACGTTGCCAAAACAAGTTAAAGTTATCAATGAAGTGTACTCCTCTTGTCTCACAGGCCTTGGACAGCCATGTATTTAGTGCAAGCAGCCGACTGAATTTATTGATCCTTCTTTCGATGTTTGGGAGTGGTCCACTGATAAAGGATTGCACTTCCAGGGTTTCAAGTTTATCTAAAAGCCTGGAGAAATCCTTTTTTAAAACTTCTGATACCCCCTTCCTGGTGTCAACTGCACCCACGTGTAACATCAGCTGTTTAATCCCTGTGTGTTTAGACATAACTTGGGGGAGGAGTGATGTTATATCAGTGACTGTAGCACTTGGAAAGCTGCATGTAGCAAATCTACCGTTGTTTATGTCTCGGACAGCACCGTCTCCAAGCAGCAAGATATCTCTGACCTTCACTTTTGGCATAGATTCTCTGTCTCTGTTTGCCTGGTGCTTTTCCACAGATTCATGTCTCCTGTTTTTCATAGAATAAGCTTGATTTACTCCATGTTTTTCATTTACAGCAGAGTTTTCTGGTTCATTCACTTTTAGCTCAGTCAGTGGTTGGAATCTGTTTTTTAGCTGGATGTCTGGTGATGCTACATATGCTCTTGTGATGTCAGCATTCTTTTTTCTAATCCAGTGCTGCTTTGGCTGGGCACCAAGTTTATGCCAGGTGGTATCATTTTGTTTAAATCCCTTTGCTTTGCTCAGTTTTGGGAATGACACTGTATCATCCAAGTTTAAATTCACAGTCTTACCACATTGTGTGATCGGTATTGTCTCCTGAAGTCCTCTTTCAGATTCCAAAGCAAAAATCTTTGTTTGTAGCACATTGATTTCCTGTCGATATTTCCAGCAATTTTGGCAGAAAGAGTTTGTAGTTGTTGTTTTTACCCCAGACATGTTGAAAAATAGATATCAAGGCTCCAGTCGCTCAAGTCCAACGGGTTGTTTAAAAAGTAAAAAAAACAAGTAAAAACATAAAAGCAAAATCCAGTTAAAAGAAAGTAAAAAGTAAAAAGTACTGTAAAAAAGTTAATCATAAAATCATTGGCTAAATGTAGAGATAACTAAAAAAGAAAAGTAAAGCAGGCATGAGCAAGCAGAGGTGCGACTGCACTCTTCAGAAACAAAGTAATAAAGTGGAAGCAATTGGGAACAACAGCAACTTAGGCACAAAGTGGTAGACCACGTAAAATCATAGAGTTTCGAGGTCTGTAGTCATTGACTCTCGCACCATGCGCCTCAGCATGCGCCTCACCTGTTACTGAGGCGCGTGGTGCGAGAGTCAATAGCTGCAGACCTACAAACTTTGGGATCTTCAGATTAGATCAGTGCGTAGAGAGCTTCATGGAATGGGTTTCCACGGGACCTGCATCCAAGCCTTTCGTCACCAAATGCAAATCAAAGCGTTGGATGCAGTGGTGTCACGCTCCTACTGGACTCTAGAGCAGTGGAGACGTGTTCTCTTGGGTGACCAATTACACTTCTCCATCTGGCAAATTGATGGATGAGTCTGGGTTTTGTGGTTACCAGGAGAACGGTACTTGTCTGACTGCATTGTGCCAAGTGTAAAGTTTGGTGGAAAGGGTAATATGGTGTGGGGTTGTACTTTGGGAGTTGGGCTCAGCATACTAAGACATTTTGGACAATTTCATGCTACCAACTTTGTGGGAACAGTTTGGGATGGCCCCTTCCTGTTCCAACATGACTGCACAAAGCAAGGGCCATAAAGACATGGACGAGTAAGTTTGGTGGGTGTGGAGGAACATGACTGGCCTGACCTCAACCCGATTGAACAATGCCCTCAATCCCATTTGGTACCGGGCAGCAGAGAAAGAATAAATAACTTACAATATTTCCGTTTTATTTATTATCTGAGTCTGAACAATGTTTTATTTTGAAAAATGACCGGACTCCCACTATTACATCAGTCACTCTTGACGCTTGTCTCGATCACGTGATACGTTGCTGCTAAAATTAAACCCCCAAGCTAGAAAAATGAGTAAAAAACCATAGATTGTATAAATATGGATGATATCCGCCCATTGGTCCCCTATTCACCAATATTGTCATTACGAATGGGCAATAAAATGGCCGTTACGTCCGGGCTTTTTCCATAGTAAAACAATAGTTTTTATATAGCATAAACAAACATATTAATCAAAAATTCACCCCCACCCCAGAGTTGTCATGTAGTAAAAACTTAGCTCTAGAGACCGGAGCCATCTTTTGTACCAGGCTGTAAACATGATTTTTACACTTGTGAAGTTGCCATTGGGTTTCTCCTTATATTTCCGCTTTTGGAGCCTGCCCTCTGGTGGACGGAGGTATATCGCTGTATTTCGCTGTAAAATCACCGTATGGCGGCGCCCTTACACGACGACCATTTTAGAGGTTCCATGGGAGAGGCTTGTAAAAAACAAACGTGTTTGTAAAGTTTCTTTGGAAAGGGAAAAAAACCCAGTGAGGAGACAGAAGAAGAGCATACGACTTTCAAAAGAAAGCTGCATTTAACAGACAATACCCGGAGTTCTACTTAAAATATGTATTTATAGCAACAGGTGATTACCGCGCACCAAGCTTGCTCGGCATATGTGGCGACCGGCTCTCTTATGAGTCAATGAAGCTTTCAAAACTGCTTCGCAACTTGGAGACCAAGCACCCTGCATTAAAAGACAAGCCTTCGGAGTATTTTGAAAAGGAAAACGCATGAACATGAAGGACAGAAGCAATTACTGAGGGCTCTTTTGTCTCCCATTACCCCTCGATGGCACTGTCTCGTTGCAGAGAAACAAGCTCAGGGCTCCCACTGATTTAGCGTTATGGTGAGTTGTATTTTTCATGCACTTTGTTTGTTTTTGTGTTGTATCTTATTTTGAAGACATGTTTAAACGTTACCATAGCAAACAGAGAGTGTTAGGGGCAGAGAGGATGTTACTCATGTTTTCTTGTTGTTTGTTGTTAATAAATTAATTAATACATTAAATGTGGAACGTTTGGATGTGGATGGGGCAGGAGAAGCTGAAGCAGCAGGGGAGGACCCAGGATCACTGGCATCAAAAGTCAGCTCTGTCATGACAATATATCTACACATTATATTATTAAATATGAATACAAGTTAACATTTAAACATTACACCAGTCATAAACAACACATATCCTCTGTGTGGCTTCACTTGTCCACACTCCTCTTGTCTCTGAATGTCCTGCTGCTGCTTCTGTCTCGCCCTGGTCTTTGGGATGGTCGTAATCCTCGGAACCTCTTTTCCCAGACCCCTCGTCTGTTTCCCAGACCCCTCGTCTGGGAAGACTAGGGGTCGAGGAAAGACAGAACCACAGAGTACTTCCACTTTTGTCCTAAACCTGCTGCTAACCCACTTCTCTTCTCCATCTCCTTTCTCCTCTACTTTAAATACATGTTCCTCAGGCTCTTTATGCACACTTTCTCTGGATAAACACATAAACTCATCTGTGGAAAACTAGTTATAACTGTACGGCAAATTAGCTCAGGCTTTAGCTAGCTAGTTGGCTCAATATATATGTCTCTAATGAATTAAAAGGCGTTTTTTTGCAATTTACCAGAGTTTCCGACCCCTCATTCACTTTCCTTTGAGCAAGAACTTTTAAGATTTAGCTGCACAGTGGCAAAGTGGTTAGCACGCCTGCCTCACAGCAAGAAGGTCCTGGGTTCGATTCCCATCCAGGGCAGGGCCTTTCTGTGTGGAGTTTGCATGTTCTCCCTGTGTCTGCGTAGGTTTCCTCCAGGTACTCCGGTTTCCCCTACCACCAAAAACATGTACAATAGTCCCCCCTCAAACACACATGGGGCCAGGACTCCCCTGCAAAAGAGATTTGTAATCTCAGTGGGACTTTCCTGGTTAAATAAAGGTTAAATAAAAATAATAATAATAATAATAAATATAGCTGCAAGCAGCCATGACGGGGCCAAGCACTTAGGAGGCCATTAAATGTCACGACGACATGGCCGGCAACAAGACCAGACATCAGCAGACCAATGGCAGTAAGCATTTAAAGACATTTCAATAAGACTTCAGTCTAAATGGTTGAAAAATCATCATCGAGTTTTGTAATTATACGGCAATGCGTTCATAAAATACGACCGCTTGTTTTAAAGAGCTGGGCACAGAACCAGTTAAAAGAGAAAGGTTGATCAGTTTAACAACATATGGACCAACTAAATCAAATACATTTAAAAGCAGTGAAGTTGGCATTACATCTAGAGGGCTTGATGATGGTTTCACCTTTTGTAGTAGACCCTTAATGTCCTCTTCAGTGACAGGTGAGAAGGTGGACCAAGAGCACTGAGGAGATAAACCCCAAGATGTGTTTACAGATGATGGGTTTATAGAGGCTCTTATATCATGTACCTTATTCACAAAGGAATGTAAAAACCTATTGCAGTCAGATTTTGAGTGGACTGGTAAAAGAGGAGCTGAAGGAGAGACAATTCTTGATATTGTGTCAAACAGGACTTTAGGATTTTTCTTGTTCAGAACAACAAGATTAGAGAAATAGGCAGATCTGGCCTGTTTTAGTTTATCATTTAGTGACACGATGAGGTCCTTCAGGTGCAGTCTGTGGACTTCCAAACTTGTGCATTTCCACAAACGTTCTATTTTACGACAGTTTCTCCTGCAAGATAAGATTTCCTCATTTATCCAAGGGCAGGGATTTTTAGGGAAGGTGTGTTTACTTTTTAGAGGAGCAACCAAGTTTAACCTGTTTGTTTAAAACAGACAGACAGTGGTTATTAAAAGACTGCATAAAAGATTCAGGCTCACGACAGCCATCAAAAACACTGGGTTCAAATAACTCTGAAAATTTCTCCGCTGTGGATCCATTTATGATGCGTCTTTGTGACATCGGTTTGGAAGGAAGATAGTCCACATTGGAAGACAAGTTAAAAAATATACAACAGTGGTCTGTCACATTAATGTCTGTAACACTCAACTGGTCAATGTTCCGGCCTAAAGAGAAAACAAGGTCCAAAGTGTGGCCTTTTGTATGTGTAAGACCAGAGACATGCTGTTTCAAATGAAATGCTTCAGTGAGTGTTAAAAACTCAGATTACACGAAGCATCATCGATATGGAGGTTAAAATCCCCGAGTATCAGAACATTTTCAAGTTTGATAATTGAAGATAAAAATTCAGAGTAAGCATCTAAAGACATTTCAATAAGACTTCAGTCTAAATGGTTGAAAAATCATCATCGAGTTTTGTAATGATACGGCAATGCGTTAATAAAATATAGCACTTTTTGACAAATTTCAAAATGGTCGATATGGCAAAATTGCCTATGCTACGGCTCAGCATAATGCCACGGATCTAAAGAGACCAGGTTTGTGATTTTTGGCTAAAGCATTCTGAAGTAATAATAAAAAAATGTCACATTTTTGTATCTCCGGACCACTAGGTGGCGCTGCGCCAAAACTCTGCAGGCATCCTCAAGTCCCGGTTGACATAACACATACTAAGTTTGGTTAGAACATGTTAAAGCATCGCAGAGATATAGCCTGACTTTTATTTTTATGTGCGCTAAGTCAATTTTTATTTGCGCGGTATTTGAAAACGGTTTCACGAATCAACTTTCTTTTAATAACTTTTTGTCAGCATGGTCTGAAGATGTTATGATTCAATTTTGCTGAAAATTGGACAAAAGGTGTGGGAGGAGTTCGAAAAAGTAGGTTTTTAAAGTAAAACAACATGGCAAACAGAAAGTTTGGCCGAATAGGACATATGTGTTATCTGTGCTCTCGGCTTGATCCAGTGAACACATTGAGACCATTTGTTTTACAATAGGTTAACGTAATCAAAAGTTATTAGCATATTTGTGAATTTGGCTATAACTTTTGACCACAAGGTGGCGCTGCCCCAAACCTTTTTGAATCCCTTCAGGGCTTGGTGCCGAAGACGCAAACCAAGTTTCATAATGATTCGGCAATGCGTTCAAAAAATATAGCACTTTTTGACAAAATTCAAAATGGCCGACTCCCAAAATAGTTGACACGGGAAAATTGGACATGCTACGACTCGGCATGATGCCACGAATCTAAAGAGACTGGGTTTGTGATTTTTGGCCAAAGCATTCTGAAGTAATAATAAAAAAGGTCACATTTTTGTATCTCCGGACCACTAGGTGGCGCTGCCCCAAAACTCTGCAGGCATCCTCAAGTCACGGTTGCCATAACACGTATTAAGTTTGGTTAGAATATGTTAAAGCATCGCAGTGATAGGCTATAGCTGGACTTTTATTTTTGTACGTGCTAAGTCAATTTCATTTGTGCGGTATTCGACAACGGTTTGACGAATCAACTTTCTTTTGATAACTTTTTGTCAACATAGTCTGGAGATGATCTGGTTCAATTTTCATGAGAATCGGGGCTACGGCCTAGGACGAGTTCGCAAAAGTAGGTTTGTCGTAAAAATCAAAATGGCGGAAAAATTATCTAGGCGGAAAATGACGTCATAGTCATAATCGAATCGCCTTGACCCAAGGAATCAGTGGAAAAAATTCATTCTAGGCCTTAGGGTTCAAAAGTTATTAGCATAAACATAAGTCCAACTTTGGACAGTTGGTGGCGCTAGAGATATTGACTTAGACACTTCAAATTTGCTAAGATCAATGACTGGACTGTCCTTAATGAGTGTACCAAATTTCACAACTTTTTATCAAACGGTTCTATGGGCTGCCATTGACTTCCATTGCAGGATAATAATAAGAAATCTAACAGTTTCAATAGGGTCTACGCACCTTCGGTGCTTGGCCCCTAATAATAAGATTCCTGGCTCTATAAAATGACAAAGATGTATCGTATCTGTTATAAGAATTCTATATGTCCAAAAGAATTCTATATCCTTATATTATCCAAAGAGACACGGAGACAGATTATATTATAAATGCGAAAGGCCAGGTTTTATTCCTTGCAAGGGAAGCAAATTACACAGATATATACAAAAGGTACATAGTGCGTTTTGCTTACCGAGGTAAGCAAAACATTACATTTTATATCACTTTAGTGGGGCCTGTCCGTGGGAGGCGTATCTTGCATACACACTCCCCTCAAGGCCCCAGCTCCAGGTGCAGAAGTACCATGGCAACCCATGTCTCTCTAGTTATGTCTACTCCATGCTTGGACTAACATAGAGGACATGACATGATTTGACATGACCTGTAGAGAACTATGAGCACCTACTAACTATAAACAATATACACAATTATAATAATAAAATTATTATAACATTCCCCCCTCTTTATGCTGATAACAATTAGCATAAACAACCTACTAGCTTGAGTGTGAGTTTTAAACTATGACAGAAGCGAAAACCCAGCAGGGCGTTGACCTAGCCAGAAGAACATTTTGACCCATTGGTAAAATGACCTAAAGCTGGGAAAAACTCTTCTATCCACCCCTTGCCCCAAAGGCGGTGACAAAACACAAACATCAAGCATCAAACGTATGTAATCACTTCAAATGATTAACTTACAACACATGTCAAAACAAACCCAACAAATGATTATAATGGGATATGTTTCAAATCAAATGGGAACCAACAGAGTAATGCACTGATTCTTCAAAGTCAAATTCTTTAAAGTCCATAAATCATAAATGTCCATAAATCATAAATCAAAACATGGTGTCACTCCAAAATAAAGTAGAAAAATTTGCCAGAGGTTAAGCTGGTCAACCCATTGGACTCAAGATCTCTGGCCTGTCCCTGCCTGTCCATTTCTGTCCCTGTAACTAAAAAAGAAAAACACATGGAGTGAGACTTATGCACATTCATAATGATTAAAATCAATTCTCTTCAGCATAATCAATTCAATGAACCATACGGCCCTTAGGACTGTAGTATGATCCGTCCTGGAGCTGTTGTCCCGTTGGTGTTCATGCAAACAATAACGTCCCTCAGATATCAAAGTGTTCATCTGAGGTCAAAGCCTTGACCTTAGTCGTTTGGCAGGTGCATGTCCAGGAATGTTGACCCAGCAATGGCCACATTCATCAATCTCACCAACAAGCTCCGGATACATGGAAAGCAACACAAACAAAAGTTATTAGACATGGACGTGCAACAACAAGTACATGTACTGTATCTCAATACAGATTCTAAAATCCCAGTAAATCTTCCAAATATGTTTTAAAACCAGGTCAAAATGAATTTCTCTATTCCAGAATACTCTAATTTCTCTGTTAGAGTTTGAAGTCCTTTCTCAAAGACCTTAGTTCTGCTGTAACTAGTCCTGTGTTACTTTGGAGGAAATCGTAGTAGGTCCCCCTCTTCAGCTAAAAGCATGCTCAGTGCTATTTTGTTCTGTCCAGTCCTTGGACCAGTTTTCTCTCATTTCCAGTTTTAATTAACAGTTACAGCATCTCTCGTACAATTCTTAAACCTTTGTTGTTTATAAATATACTTAATTTAATCCACATTTTCATAAATTGTCCCAAATGGTAAACATTCAAATCCTAATGCTAATTTAATTTTAGCCTTATATTCATTAAGGACACTTGACACGCCTCTGTCGTCGATGTAAATGGGGCTCTCAAATGAACCTGAGGGAGCTGCTGTTTGGCTCCTAAGTGTGAGTTTCCACTCACGATGTTCTCCGTCACATTGCATGTGAACACAAATAAAACGAGGATCCTTTAAGGACGCATGTTTCCGGTCAGCAGGCAACGCTGGTCTAATGGTCTTACTTTCACAAAACCTCCAGACTTCTGCTTTGCACTGCACCTGTCCCTGATCTCTACGTTTGTCAAGTTCAGAGTGATGTCACAGGAAGTCATGTGACCCCGTCACTAGCCCTGCTCACAGGTGTGCTTCCCTTCACAGGTGTAAACCAAGATGATATAAGTTCAAAGAACTATGTTAATATTAGCTCTTACTGGTGGTGGCTATATTATTGTCAAAACTCCTTTTCTGAACTGGTATACTTGTTGTAGTTGGCTTCCATCCAAATAAAGAACAAACAAACAAATCAGAACGTTATCTGACATTATAGACCCATAGAAAGTGCCTCTAGGTTTTCGTCAAACGAAACCATAAAAGCCCTTAAAATGATCAAACCATAAAAATGAAACAGCAGATAAACCCTGTTTCCACAGATATGGTCTGCTGGAAATCTACTTTAATCTGAAAAGGTTTAATCAGACTAAACAGTGCTTCTCCAGAAAAGTCCTGTCAACTTTCTTTATTTCATTATTTGATTTAAACTTTTAACTGTATTAAACCCTGTTGTTTTAGCCTCATGCTAACCATTAGGTTAACCAAGCATCCCTTCAGCACTTTAACACAGTTTTGTTTAAACCTTCATCTCCCCCCTTTTTGAGACGTGGCACAACCATGGCTCAAAATACCACAAAAATGAAACAAAAATTAAACAAAATAAAACAAAAATCAAAAATAAAATCAAAACAGAATGTTTTTTTTCCAATTACCACCTTAAATTGTTATTTCATTAATTAGCATTTCTAATTATTCATCTTCTTTATGTTTTCCCAAATAGCATCACTTTTGTTTATGTTATATTTAAATTTAAACTTAACTTTGTTTAGTTCAGTTTTAATTTTAGTTACCATTAGTTGTAGGTCTTTACCTGTAACTGTAATTGGTATCATCCACAATTTGATACATTTTAACTCAGTTGATGCAAACATAAATAATTTATATAGATCAGAACTGGTTTCTCATGATCTATTGTCACACACTTTTAAACATTCACCTTCAATTCACAATTTATTTCACATGTTCTTTTAAATTAGAATATTCTCAAAATATTGTTTAATTTACCTCAAATTACTTTCTTTAGAAAGAAAACACATTTTTCTCTTACTTCAAAACAAAATTTCTTAATCTCCCTTGGGTTCAGACGCCCCTCTCTGAGGTTAAACCAGTAACAGCAGCATGTCTCAGCTGCTTGAACACACCACAAAGCCTCTGCTCTGTTCACACTGCTTTCCTCTAAAACACCATCACCTTTGTGACTGTCATTTAAAAGGAAAGACTAAACATAAAATCAATAAAATTCAACTCAAATTCTGCTTTATTTTTAAACTAAATTTCTTCAGGATTTTGTTCAGTATAGATTTGTTCTATACTGTCTTTGTAAAACTCAGTTTTACCACCAGGTGCTAAATACAATAAACCAGTTTGTTTTTGTATTTTTCCCATATTAATTTAAATGTAACATAAAAACATTTTATCAATTACTATTTTCATGTTTCCACTAATTTATCATTCAGATGCCACATAAAGAATTCACCTCACTCAATGTTAAACAGAAACTTTAAACATCAAGTGTAAAATCAAAATAACGTGTCTCTCTTTATTTATTCAAATTCACCAAAGTTGTAATCAGTAATTATCATTACTGTTCATTTAATAAAATGTAACATCTCAACCTCTTTTTTTTCTTTTTCTTTAGGTTACAACGACCTAAAGTTTGATCAAAACCAAAACAAAAACTTAACGTCTGTTCAAAAGGACCTTGTGTTAGTCCCTGTACTCAAAAAATTCTAAAATCACTTCAAACAGTGATTAAAACCCATCGAGCCATTGGCATATGCTCTTAAACTTTAACAATTCACCTTGTTAGTTTAACAAATATATTTTTATTCACTTATTTCTCATTAACTTTCAGTTTTTCAAATAAAACCTTTAAGATCGTTTTAACAGTTTGAACTGTTTTAACATAGATATGTTTTTAATCATCAAAACCAGATTACCAATTTACATTACAGTTTAAATCTTTTTAAATTGTATAGATGACACTATACCTTAATTATAAAGTACAAAATATCAAATAATGATTATTATTTATTTTGAACTATCTTCATTTAAATTTTCCAATTACTTAAACTTTAAGTTTTTCAAAAACCATATTCACTCTCATTAATTCAATCGTTTAGTTTACCAAATCATGTTTCATAGATTCAATAAAACTCAAAAGTGGACTTTTATTCATATCAACAGACCTGTCAGAAGGTCAAACAGCTTTCATAATTAAGTATCATAAACTTTATTTAACACATCAGTTCAGTGCAATCTGTTTCTGTCAACATTAAAAGTTTGTTTAATGTAAAAGCTCCCACAATGTCTGTGGAGCTAAAAAACAAAAACCCAAACCAAACATTTCTCACTCTTGGGAGCAAAAAGGAGGGTGCTGTGAAGCTCCTGTTACCTTGACTTACATAGAATGTTATCTGGTGTTTAAACATTCCTGTGAATCCAAAACAGTGGTTGCTTTGAATCCACTTTCTCCATTTTCACACTTTGTTAGAACCAAACCAGAGAAATACATTAATGTTTCATTTCTTTATTTAGGTTCTGGTAACCTTGTTTTCTTTTAAATATGAGCTTATGGCCCATAACTATAAAGTTATATTATCTTTATAAACTTACTCTGCGCAATTAAACTTTAAGACATATTTAAATTCTTCCAATTACAAAGTAATCATTTTCATTCTTTTATTGGCGTTATACCGTGTGTTTGAACCACACTGATATTAAGGACCTCTATTAGTTCTCGTACTAATAGATACACACAATTGTTTAGCAAAACATCAATCACTAATTCTATTTTAGATCCAAGTGTTGGATCTTTAACTTCTTTAAACCTTTAATGTTCACATTTCTATGTCACATAAAATACAAAACCAACTCTGTTCTTTAACAGAATACTCATTATTTTCTCTCATAAACCAAAATCACATCCTTCTCTGTAGATGTGTGTCTCATGTGTCCGTGTTTGTGTCTGTGTTTGTCTGTGTCTGTATTTACATGTGTTTATGTGTTTATGTACCTGACCTGTTGAAGCGGTCAGTTCATGAGGTCATTCTCCTCGTCTCTCGTCTGGACCCAGTTTCGACCTCCTCCTCCTCCTCTCAGTGCCCTCTCGTCTGTCACGCCCACCTCCACCTCGCTCTCAATTGTGCATTTTTCCTCAGAGAAATACATTACATTCATATTAATTTCAAGTTTCATCCAATTTGCAAACACTCTTTACAAATACCTTTTTGGTCAATCTCAATAGATCAAAATTTAAAACAAATAAACGTTTGTCTGAATTTGTTTATCTTACCGCTTCCGTGTTTGCTGCTGCAGCTTTTTTTTCTTTTTTTTCAGCCGAAAAGGAGCAGGTGGGAGGTGGGGTGCAGATAAAGTTTGGAGGGGGCACTGTTTTCCGGAGGGAGGGAGGCCGATACCTAGAGGCTCCAGAAACATTTAAACAAAATACAAATGATTAGTGTTTTGAAGTACATGTGTGTACTTCTTTCAAAATCTCTTCTCTACTTCTCTGTTTTTTCTCAAATTAGAAAAATAGCTTATGGAAGCTACCTTTCTCTCACATGTTGTTCAAACTTTCTCTAAACAAAAACATTACTTTTGTTCTGATTTACATCATTAGACTCATTCTTCATCCAACAATGGCCCATTCATAACACATTTATTCTCTCACACACCTTTTATCTTTAACTCTTTAGGTCAACAATTCTCAGTATAACCCCCTTCACTTTCAGTGGGCTTTTTTCTCTAACTCACCGCGTCACCAGCAGTGAACATTTTTCCAGCAAAAGCTCTCGTGGGCTTTTAAAAATCACCGCTTCACCAGCAGTGAACACTATACGTAGGCCTACGTCTTCCTATACGTCACGTCCAACGCGACTGGACTCCAATCTCACCATTAACCATAGGTTTCGGCAGGGTCTCGATAAAAGAGTCAGCTCGAGCTTTCCTGTGCGTCCAACGCACCAATAAAACCAACAATACTAGCTATGCAGGGCAGTTCGATTGTGGCGTATTACGATACGTGATTATTAATCTAAGATAAATTCTTGTGCTCTCTAGACAAGCTCTTTAGACCTCATACCTCTTCTTGTAATTAGGTGCTCTATCTAGTGCCATAGAGTCCCGCCCTTGTCACGGCCAAATGAACTAACGTGCGGGTCCGTTTCAAGAAACACCTAAAAACTTACAAAGCATAAGGTATCTATCAAACTAAAATCTAGCAAGACAACAAGCTTTAACACAGATTAACATCAGAATATCCCGTTTACAATCTCACCATAAACCATATAGGCAGGGTCTCGACAAAGCGTTATCAGCGTTTAAGAATCTCCTATGCTGGCCAGCCTCATGGAAAAACATCAACTATTGGTGATGTAACTTACATGCAGCCCGCTCAACATACGCCAGATTTCCAAAACTAGCTACTTCCGGAAGCTTTGGTATTAAAACAAAAATCACACACACACCAAAATAAATTAAACAGCTGTTTACCTGAATTTTCAGTCCAATAGTCCAGTTGTTCCGCAGCTAGACTGTCTGTTCTGTCCTCTCGTCTCTCTGCTCTTCTCTTTTTCTCAGTCCAGATCTCGTCATCGTGTTCACACACACAGAGGGGATATCTGGCCATTACTGCTAAATAGCACAGCTTGGGACTTACAAGAAATGCTTTCTTTTTGCATTTCTCCGTGCACGTCAGCTCACCTCTTTGTATGAGAAACAACGAATATTGAGATCCGGGTCACGGCACCAAATGTTATAAGAATTCTATATGTCCAAAAGAATTCTATATCCTTATATTATCCAGAGAGACACGGAGACAGATTATATTATAAAAGCGAAAGGCCAGGTTTTATTCCTTGCAAGGGAAGCAAATTACACAGATATATACAAAAGGTACATAGTGCGTTTTGCTTACCGAGGTAAGCAAAACATTACATTTTATATCACTTTAGTGGGGCCTGTCCGTGGGAGGCGTATCTTGCATACACACTCCCCTCAAGGCCCCAGCTCCAGGTGCAGAAGTACCATGGCAACCCATGTCTCTCTAGTTATGTCTACTCCATGCTTGGACTAACATAGAGGACATGACATGATTTGACATGACCTGTAGAGAACTATGAGCACCTACTAACTATAAACAATATACACAATTATAATAATAAAATTATTATAACAGTATCCCACAGGCTGCCCCGATAACTTCGTCCTCCTGTCACCACTGAGGTCCTTTTTGATCACCAAAATGTACCACAGAGAACAAACACCAAAGCAGGTTACAAAGATTTATTAAAACAAAGTTAAAAATCTTAGATCAAAAAGGTAAAAAAAAAACAATCTTAGATAACTGGGTCATAAAAACCATCCATCCATCCATCCATCCATTTTCTACCACTTATCCGGGGCTGGGTCGCGGGGGCAGCAGTCTAAGCAGAGACGCCCAGACTTCCCTTTCCCCAGACACTTCCTCCAGCTCTTCCGGGAGGATACCGAGGCGTTCCCAGGCCAGAGAGACATAGTCCCTCCAGCGTGTCCTAGGTCTCCTCCCGGTGGGACATGCCCGAAACACCTCCCTAGGGAGGCGTCCAGAAGGCATCCGAAACAGATGCCCGAGCCACCTCAGCTGGCTCCTCTCGATGTGGAGGAGCAGCGGCTCTACTTTGAGCTCCTCCCGAGTGACTGAGCTCCTCACCTTATCTCTAAGGGAGCGCCCCGCCACCCTGCGGAGAAAGCCTATTTCGGCCGCTTGTATCCGGGATCTTGTTCTTTCGGTCATGACCCAAAGCTCATGACCAGAGTAGGAACGTAAATTGACCGGTAAATCGAGAGCTTTGCCTTACAGCTCAGCTCCTTCTTCACCACGACAGACCGGTACATCGACCACATCACTGCAGAAGCTGCACCGATCCGTCTGTCAATCTCACGTTCCCTCCTTCCCTCACTCGTGAACAAGACCCCAAGATACTTGAACTCCTCCACTTGAGGCAGGATTTGGGTTCCAGAGCAAAAGCTGTGCGTGGAGGTGAGCCTGACAATCTCTAGTCGGTATCTCTCAACCTCCCGCACAAGCTCAGGCTCCAGCGCCAGCGAGGTGACATTCCATGTCCCTAGCGCCAGATTCCGTGTCCGGGGATTGGGTCGTCGAGGCCTTTGACTGCCACCCAATCCACTTTGCACCGGCCCCTTACGGTTCCTCCCGCAGGTGGTGGGCCCACGGGAGGTCGGCCCCACGTCGCTCCTTCGGGCTGAGCCCGGCCGTGCCCTGTGGGGAAAGACCCGGCCACCAGACGCCCGCATGCGAGCCCCAACCCCGGGCCTGGCTCCAGGGTGGGGCCCCGGTTGCGCCATACCGGGCGACGTCACGGTCCTTGATTTTTTCGTCTCCATAAAGGGTTCTGAACCGCTCTTTGTCTGGCCCGTCACCTAGGACCTGTTTGCCTTGGGAGACCCTACCAGGGGCATATAGCCCCTGACAACCTAGCTCCTATGATCATTCGGGCACTCAAACCCCTCCACCACGATAAGGTTGCGGTTCAAGGAGGGGGTCATAAAAAACAGTTATTCTTAAAAAAGGCAGACTGCTGAGCAGGCAGTCTGACAAAATTAAAAAAACACTGTTTACTGAACAAGAATGGAAAGTCCTCTGTCCATTTAGGCCGTGTGAGAGAAGTCTTATTCGGCAGGCCTGTGTTCACAGATGGGCTGGGCAACACCCTAGCACCCTCTCGTGTCCCAAAACGTAGGGTAAGTCCAGTTCTCCGAGTCCACCCTCTGCCTTTGTTGTGCCTCTGCGACCCCAGCTGTCCCCCCGCCAGTCACCCTGTTGCAGGCACGAGCTAAGAACACACACACACACACAAAACAACCCCAGCTCAGCTAACCACACAAAACTAAAAACACACAACATGCAGTGGTTAAGCGGGATACGGCCCTTTACTTATCAGTTCTTCAGCGGTGTACCCGGCTTCTTCCCTCCAACCTCGGGTCTGCAGCGGCACTGCGTGGCGGGGTCTCCTGTGCTGGTCTCGGCACTGTCCACTCTTCCCCCGTAGCGGTGAGGTAGAGCTGTAAACACATACACGGCCTCAGCAGCGAATTCAACACATTTAACTCTTAAATCTCTGCTGGGCAGTTATATGCACATTCCTTTACTTAGCTGTTAGTGAGCGTTGTACAGTTCCTCCGTCTTTATTTATCCGTACGTCTTTCCCCGTCCTTCCACGTCCCGCCTCTCCTCGCTTTCCGGCTTCTCTCGGCTTCTCCACTTCCTGCTTCCTCTCGTCGGCCCTTTTTGAACTCAGTTCCCCTCTTCCTATTGGCGTGTGTCTTTTTCTAAGGCGGGTCCGGATGTCACCCAATTCCAACCTACAAGTCCTATGGCCTTAAAGGGGCCTCACACACGCAATTCATAAACGGACACAAGACACCCCGTGACACTCCATTCTTGTTTTGGATTTCTGCCTCTATGGACGGCCTCCGTTCGTAGCACGTCACTACTAGAGCAAGCTCCTGATTTGTTAACGCGGCACGAAAATTCGGCAAAGTTCAAATTTTTTAACTTGTGCGAATGAAGCGCTGGACCTGTTTTGCGCGTCAAACGCTCAATTTGCGCAATTCATGCCGCGTCATTTGCGCAAATCACGCTGTAGGATTTCCACGGGCGTATAATCGCATCTTTGCATTAACATGTAAATCACTCGCACTTAACGCTCCATTCGCGTTTGGTGTGAACGCACCAATATCTCTAGAGGGAGGGGTTTGACCTGAAACTAAACCTGATGGACCAGGCTGTTCCGGTCTCATAGTTGTTGGCCATGAAAGGTAAGTGTGACTCCTGATGTGAAAGTCGTTAAGGCTCAGGAGAATCGTTAGTGACACTGCTCCATTCAGATGCAGAGTTGTTAGTGATAGTGCTCCATCAACTGGACAAGAACATTAAGTTCACCCGTGAAGATGTCATAGACAGCTGCCTGGATTTCTTAGACTGTGGAGTGGTTATTTGTGAGGACTCTCCAAGTAGAAGTTTATAGGAAGCCACAGATCAATATTTACTGTTTGATTCCCACCAGCCTCTGCAGCACAAGCTGGGAGTCATCAGGACTCTTCAGCACAGAGCACAAGAGGTGCCCACAACCTCAGAAGGTAAACAGAAAGAAAAACAACACATTTGTAAAGACCTGAGAGACTGTGGATACCCCAGATGGACTTTCAACAAAACCAAGAGGACACAAAAAACAAACAGACAGGAACCAGAGTCAAAAGGCAAGGGTGTAGTTATCCCTTATGTGGCTGGTTTATTAAAAAAAAAAAAAAAAAGAAGAATTTTCTACAAACACAACAGTCCAGTCCACTTTACACCAGGAAACACTCTGCTTCAAAAACTGGTCCATCCTAAAGACAAGACCCCCACAAACAGAGTAATGTAGTTTATACAGTTCAGTGAAGAGTGCAGTGACAGTTGTGTTGAAGAACAAGAGCTGCACAGTAGGATGTATCAGCACAGAAGAGCCAATCCTGGAGGGCCTGAGTCTGCAGTCCACCTCCACCTCAAAGAGAAAGAGCATTCCTTTGAGGACAGCAATGTCCGAATTTTGGCCAGAGAGGCCAGATGGTTTGAGAGAGGTTTGAAGGAAGCCATTTTTGTGAAAATGGAAAAGCCCTTTGAACAGAGGAGGTGGCCTCAGATTCATGTTACCTAGTATTTATAACAGTGTTCTGAAACCTAAATCAAAAGAGTTGCACTCTAGAACCACAAACACAGCACCTGAATGGAACAGTGTCACTAACGACTCTCCTGAGCCTAAATGACTCACATCAGAAGTCACACTATCCTTTCAGGGCTAACGACCATGAGACCTTCAGTTGCGTATTGCCTAGAGCTTCGATGACGTGAGAGCAGGGCCCTCCTCATGAGCAAACTGCTCTTGACAGTTGATCTCAGAATTGATAAAGTCTCTTGGAATTAGAGACAAAACGTCTTCACCTTGAAAACTCAGTCTAGATGCATTTACTTTAACCTTTTTTTAATGTTAAAGTAACTGCAAATCCTGACTTGTCCACTGGGGTTGCACTGTTTTTTTTAAGAGTAGGACATAAGACAAACAAGGAGCCTCAGAACTGAACAGCAGATGACAGCAATACAACATCTGAATGGTGATTTTGCCTTAATAAAAAAATAATACTTGCACCACAATGTAACTAGGGTGACCACTCGTCCCGCGTAGCGCATGCGCGCACAGCGTTTGAAGCCGAATTCATGCGTCCCACAATTTTAGACCGTGTCACGCATAATCAATGCTTGCTCCAAAAAAAAGTCTGTTGCTCTATTCCATTGAGCCCCAGGCAGCCAAACGAACATTACTTGACAGTTCAGCACGCTGTTGCCACACTCACCCCTCAGTTGAACTGCTGACTAGGTTGTTGTCAACTCTTTCTTTGTTGTCATGACAGCGCACGCCGCACGCACGTGCATACCAGATACGCTGGCAGTGAACTTTTAGATGCGCGCTTTGCAATTAGAAAAAAGGAGTCTGAAGCAATGCCATCATCAATTAAAAAGAGAAGGTGTGGGTACAAGAAAGACTGGGGAAATGAATATTTGTGGCTGAAAGGTGTTGAGGGGGATACCGAGAGGGCTTTTTGTGACCTTTGCAACTTCACATTCAGTTGCAAGGACTTCTACACTTATGTAGTGAAAGAGAAGGTTCTCCTCAATGCTGTACGCTCCAACAAGAAATACAAGTTCAAGAAGAAACCTGAAGGTAAGAAACCTAGTTATGTAAGACCCCATTTGTCTTAGATGAAGTTTGATTGATTTTGAACATTGGTGGACTGTCTACAGGGCTGCAAATGTGTCACTTTTAGGAAACAGTAGCCTTTTAGGTCAAAATATGTCATTGTTTTGCATAGGATTGTATCTTGGCACCTTTTTGCATTGTTGTCACCTTGTGATGGTGATAGGTTTGCACTCCTCTGTCTATACTAAAAAAAACATTTGGAAGTTTATCATAAAAATGAATGTTGCTTTAATTCTGTCTCTTAACTTTCTTCCTTATTTGATTCAGATGCTGGTGAAAAGGTTTGAGTCCTAAAGGTGTCCCCAAAGGTTTTTTTTTTCCTGCGCCTGCCTTGCAAGTTCCCCATCCTTCCTTCTCGTTCCGTGAACCTCTGGAGTTGTGAGTTAAGACTTTTTTTTTAAACTGTTCATGTGCGGTTGAGCAACTACAAGTCCTGTTAATCCTATAATTTATATTATAATTTATTTAAAGTGAATAAATTGTAATGAAAAATAAAAGTAAATTGTAAGTGGAAGTGCATCTGTCAATTCATTGAATTCCCCATTATACATGTTTAGGGGAATAGGGCATTATTAAGATACCATGTAAGGTGATATGTGCTAGAAATGGGTAAACCACTATCAGTGAGTCTGCCCGTGGGGTGGGGGCACCGCCACGCCAGGCAGTGTCCCACATTGTCCCTCAGAAACATACCCCTTGTCCCCCCTTGGGCTTATTAGCAGGTGGTCACCCTAAATGTAACGCAACGTTTTTTGTGTAAATTGGGGTTAAGGCTGGACTATGTAAAATTATACTTGAAACATTCACTAACCACCAACAGTAAAAAAAAAAAAAAAAAAAAGTATGAGCAGTGAGCAGGAGAAAATGAGCTAAAACACGTTGATATATTTTGTTTCCAGGGTTGGAAATTTGATCAAAATATCATCAAATTTTAATGAACTTACAGACCTCTGCAAATAGTTTGTTGAAACTGCTCAATTCAAAAAAGAGTAAAGGAAGGGTTTTATTAGCAATGTTTGGCCTTGATTCTTTCTGTTTAAAAGCCTTTTAGTCCGGGATTTTGGGACTAGTTAAAACAAAAAAGAAATATTTTTTCTGACACCATTGCCAGCCAAATGTCTACTAAAATGCACCAGAATTCAGGGAATTACATCAGTTTTATGAGCTCTGACGTCCAACATACTTTCGTCTGACTACAAGCCTAAAACTGTGTGATAACTTTTGCCTCCATGGCTCAGCTCTCCTTAAAATTGGATTAGTGCCCCCCTGCACATCCCCCACACTTTTGAAAAACTTGAGTGAATATAACAGGAGTTAAGCTAGTCGCATGAGCCCAGAGAGAGAAAGGTATTAGATGAAAGCTCTGAAGCACTTCTCAGAATCCTGATCTCAGCTGAAGCTACAGTATCTGAAAGCTGATTTGACATGTAACATGTTCTAAGAAATTACACTTGTTTGTAAATGTACTGCGATATGTTCCGTTGGTAAACTTACGACTGTCACTCAGATCAAACAGTCACACAAAAGGTGAATAAGTACTGTATGTGTTAATGTTGTTCTGAGAGCTAATCTGTCCTCAGACCAGGTGAGCAGCCGAGAACAGGCAGTGCCCTATAGTGTTTGAAACATATCACAGCAGATTTAAAAAATGATCCTACATTATGGAATACCTCCCTTTTCTCCCTTAAATGGAGCTGGTTCCTTTTAAACAGTTTCAATCACAAATAAGTGGGTTGTTGTTTACGCAATCAAAATTAATTATCTGTGATTTATTGCAGGGTTTGCAGACAAATACATTTTATATCTCCTGTTCATGGCTGCTGGCTGCTAAATAAACATGGGACCACCCAGGTGCATTCTAGTCCTATGCTATGTGCCATAGTTATATAGCCTATATTAGGTGCCCATAGTGTTATAAGAATTCTATATCCTTATATTATCCAGAGAGACACGGAGACAGATTATACAAATGGGAACCCACAGAGTAATGCACTGATTCTTCAAAGTCAAATTCTTTAAAGTCCATAAATCATAAATGTCCATAAATCATAAATCAAAACACAGTGTCACTCCAAAATAAAGTAGAAAAATTTGCCAGAGGTTAAGCTGGTCGACCCATTGGACTCAAGATCTCTGGCCTGTCCCTGCCTGTCCATTTCTGTCCCTGTAACGAAAAGAAAAACACATGGAGTGAGACTTGTGCATATTCCTAATGATTAAAATCAATTCTCTTAAGCATAATAAATTCAATGAACCATACGGCCCTTAGGACTGTAGTATGATCCGTCCTGGAGCTGTTGTCCCGTTGGTGTACGTGCAAACAATAACGTCCCTCAGATATCAAAGTGTTCATCTGAGGTCAAAGCCTTGACCTTAGTCGTTTGGCAGGTGCATGTCCAGGAATGTTGACCCAGCAATGGCCACATTCATCAATCTCACCAACAAGCTCTGGATACATGGAAAGCAACACAAACAAACATTATCAGACATGGAAGTGCAACAAGTACATGTACTGTATCTCAATACAGATTCTAAAATCCCAGTAAATCTTCCAAATATGTTTTAAAACCAGATCAAAATTAATTTCTCTATACCAGAATACTCTAATTCCTCTGCTAGAGTTTGAAGTCCTTTCTCAAAGGCTTTAGTTCTGCTGTAACTAGTCCTGTGTTACTTTGGAGGAAATCCTTTTGTAGATCCCCCCTTTTCAGCTAAAAGCATGCTCAGTGCTATTTTGTTCTGTCAGTCCTTGGACCAGTTTTCACTCATTTCCAGTTTTAATTAACAATTACAGCATCTCTTGTGTAATTCATAAACCTTTGTTGGTTATAATTATACTTAATTTAATCCACATTTTCATAAATTGTCCCAAAATGTAAAAATTCAAATCCTAATGCTAATTGAATTTTAGCCTTATATTCATTAAGGACACCTTCGAAGTACACCTCTGTCGTCGATGTAAATGGGGCTCTCAAATGAACCTGAGGGAGCTGCTGTTTGGCTCCTAAAGTGTGAGCTTCGACTCACGATGTTCTCCGTCACATTGTATGTGAACACAAATAAAGGATCCTTTAAGGAAGCATGTTTCGGGTCAGCAGGCAACTTTCACAAAACCTCCAGACTTCTGCTTTGCACTGCACCTGTCCCTGATCTTTACAAGTTCAGAGTGATGTCACAGGAAGTCATGTGACTCCCGTCACTAGCCCTGCTCACAGGTGTGCTTCCCTTCACAGGTGTAAACCAAGATGATATAAGTTCAAAGAACTATGTTAATATTAGCTCTTACTGGTGGTGGCTATATTAATTGTCAAAACTCCTTTTCTGAACTGGTATACTTGTTGTAGTTGGCTTCCATCCAAATAAAGAAAAAACAAACAAATCAGAACGTTATCTGACATTATAGACCCATAGAAAGTGCCTCCTAGGTTTTCATCAAACAAAACCATAAAAACCCTTAAAATGATCAAACCATAAAAAAATGAAACAGCAGAAAACAAAAACCCTGTTTCCACAGATATGGTCTGCTGGAAATCTACTTTAATCTGAAAAGGTTTAATCAGACTAAACAGTGCTTCTCCAGAAAAGTCCTGTCAACTTTATTTATTTCATTATTTGATTTAAACTCCTCTTTTAACTGTATTAAACACTGTTGTTATAGCATTATGCCTAACCATTCGGTTAACCAAGCATTGCTTCATCACTTCAATACAGTTTTAGTTTAAACCTTCTTCTCCCCCTTTTTGAGACATGTGACAACCATGGCTCAAAACACCACAAAAAATGAACAAAATAAATAAAAGATAAAAAATAAAAAATAAAAATAAAAACAGAATGTTTTTTTTCCAATTACCACCTGAAATTGTTATTTAATTAATTAGCATTTCTAATTATTCATCTTCTTTATGTTTTCCAAATAGCATCACTTTTGTTTGTTATATTTAAAACTTCACTTTGTTTAGTTCAGTTTTAATTTTAGTTACCATTAGTTGTAGGTCTTTACCTGTAACTGTAATTGGTATCTTTCACATCCATCCATCCATCCATCCATCTTCTACCGCTTATTCTGGGCCGGGTCGTGGGGGCAGCAGTCTAAGCAGAGACGCCCAGTCTTCCCCCTCCCCAGATAGGTGAGATAGGTGAGAGTAGGAACGTAGATTGACCGGTAAATCGAGAGCTTTGCCTTACAGCTCAGCTCCTTCTTCACCACGACAGACTGGTACATCGACCGCATCACTGCAGAAGCTGCACCGATCCGTCTGTCAATCTCACATTCCCTTCTTCCCTCACTCGTGAACAAGACCCCAAGATACTTGAACTCCTCCACTTGAGGTAGGATCTCTCCACCAACCTGAAGGGGACAAGCCACCCTTTTCCGACTGAGAACCATGGTCTCAGACTTGGAGGTGCTGATCCTCATCCCAGCTGCTTCACACTCGGCTGCAAACCGTCCCAGTGCACCCTGAAGGTCCTGGCTTGATGGAGCCAACAGGACAACATCATCTGCAAAAAGCAGAGACGAGATCCTGTGGTCACCAAACTAGACTCCCTCCGGCCCCTGGCTGCGCCTAGAAATCCTGTCCATAAAGATAATGAACAGGACCGGTGACAAAGGGCAGCCCTGCCGGAGTCCAACATGCACTGGGAACAGGTCTGACTTACTGCCGGCAATGCGAACGAAGCTCCTGCTCCGGTCGTACAGGGACCGAACAGCCCTTAGCAAAGGGCCCCGGACCCCATACTCCCAGAGCACCCCCCACAGGGTGCCACGAGGGACACAGTCGAATGCCTTCTCCAGATCCACAAAACACATGTGGACAGGTTGGGCAAACTCCCATAAACCCTCCAGCACCCTGGAGAGGGTATAGAGCTGGTCCAGTGTTCCACGACCGGGACGAAAACCGCATTGTTTCTCCTGAATCCGAGGTTCAACTATCGGCCACATTCTCCTCTCCAGAACCCTGGCATAGACTTTCCTGAGGAGGCTGAGGAGTGTGATCCCTCTGTAGTTGGAACACACCCTCCGGTCCCCCTTCTTGAAAAGAGGACCACTAGTCTGCCAGTCCAAAAGTACTGTCCCCGACCGCCCTGCGCGATGTTGTAGGCGTGTCAGCAAGACAACCCTACAACATCCAGAGACTTGAGGTACTCAGGGCGTATCTCATCCACCCCCGGTGCCTTTCCACCGAGGAGCTTCCCAACTATCTCAGTGACTTCGACCTGGGTGATGGACGAGTCCACCTCCAATCCCTCGGCCTCTGCTTCCTCAGTGGAAGACGTGTCGGTGGAGTTGAGGAGATCCTCGAAGTATTCCTTCCACCGTCCAACAATATCCCCAGTTAAAGTCAGCAGATTCCCACCTCCACTGTAAACAGTGTTGGCAGGGCACTGCTTCCCCCTTCTGAGGCGCCGGACGGTTTGCCAGAATTTCTTCGAGGCCGACCGATAGTCTTTCTCCATGGCCTCACCGAACTCCTCCCAGATCCGAGTTTTAGCCTCCACGATCACCCGGGCTGCAGTCCGCTTGGCCTGCCGGTACCTATCAGCTGCCTCAGGAGTCCCACTGGCCAACCAGGTTCAGTAGGTCTCCTTCTTCAGCTTGACGACATCCCTTACTTCCGGTGTCCACCGCCGGGTTCGGGGGTTGCCACCACGACAGGCACCGGAGACTTTACGGCCACAGCTTCGAGTGGCCGCATCAAGAATAGAGGTGGAGAACATGGTCCACTCAGACTCAATGTCTCCAACCTCCCTCGGGATCTGGTTGAAGCTCTGCCGGAGGTGGGAGTTAAAGGTCTTTCTGACAGGGGGCTCTGCCAGACGTTTCCATCAGACCCTCACAGTACGTTTGGGCCTGCCAAGTCTGTCCAGCTTTCTCCCCGCCATCGGATCCAACTCACCACCAGGTGGTGATCAGTTGACAGCTCCGCCCCTCTCTTCACCCGAGTGTCCAAGACATACGGCCGGAGGTCAGATGAAACAACTACAAAGTAGATCATCGATCTCCGACCTAGGGTGTGGGGGGGCTGTTCCTCCCAATCACGCCCCTCCAGGTGTCACTGTCGCTGCCCACGTGAGCGTTGAAGTCCCCCAGTAGAACGACGGAGTCCCCGGTCGGAGCACTTTCCAGCACCCTCCAAGAGACTCCAAGAAGGCCGGGTACTCTGCACTGCCATTTGGCCCATAAACACAAACAACAGTGAGAGACCTATCCCCGACCCGAAAGCGCAGGGAAGCGACCCTCTCGTTCACCGGGGTGAACTCCAACACATGGCGGCTAAGCTGGGGGGCTATGAGCAAGCCCACACCAGCCCGCCGCCTCTCACCGCAGGCAACTCCAGAGTAGTGGAGAGTCCAGCCTCTCTCGAGGATTTGGGTTCCAGAGCCCAAGCTGTGCGTGGAGGTGAGCCCAACAATCTCTAGTTGGTATCTCTCAACCTCCCGCACAAGCTCAGGCTCCAGCGCCAGCGAGGTGACATTCCATGTCCCTAGCGCCAGATTCCGTGTCCGGGAATTGGGTCGTCGAGGCCTCCGCCTTCGACTGCCACCCAATCCACTTAGCACCGGCCCCTTACGGTTCCTTCCGCAGGTGGTGAGCCCACGGGAGGTCGGCCCCACGTCGCTCCTTCGGGCTGAGCCCGGCCGGGCCCCATGGGGAAAGACCCGGCCACCAGACGCTCGCATGCGAGCCCCAACCCGGGGCCTGGCTCCAGGGTGGGGCCCTGGTTGCGCCATACCGGGCAACGTCACGGCCCTTGATTTTGTGCTATCCATAAAGGGGTTTTAACCGCTCTTTGTCTGGCCCATCACCTAGGACCTGTTTGCCTTGGGAGACCCTACCAGGGGCATATAGCCCCCGACAACATAGCTCCTAGGATCATTCGGGCACTCAGACCCCTCCACCACGATAAGGTTGCGGTTCAAGGAGGGGGGTATCTTCAACAATTTGATAAATTTTAACTCAGTTGATGCAAACATAAATAATTTATATAGATCAGAACTGGTTTCTCATGGTCTATTGTCATGAACTTTTAAACATTCACCTTCAATTGACAATTTATTTCACATGTTCTTTTAAATTAGAATATTCTCAAAATATTGTTCAATTTACCTCAAATTACTTTCTTTAGAAAGAAAATACCTTTTTCTCTTACTTCAAACAAAATTTCTTTAATCCCCCTTGTGTCAGACCCCTCCCTCTGGGGTTAAACCAGTAACAGGCAGCATGTCTCAGCTGCTTGAACACACCACAAAGCCTCTGCTCTGTTCACTCTGTATTTACATGTGTGTTTAAGTGTGTGTGTTTACATGTGTGTTTATGTGTGTGTATTTACGTGTGTGTTTAAGTGTGTGTATTTATATGTGTGTTTAAGTGTGTGTGTTTAAATGTGTGTTTAAGTGTGTGTATTTACATGTGTGTTTAAGTGTGTGTATTTACATGTGTGTTTATGTGTGTGTATTTACATGTGTGTTTATGTGTGTGTATTTACATGTGTTTATGTGTGTGTATTTACATGTGTGTTTATGTGTGTGTATTTACATGTGTGTTTGTGTGTGTATTTACATGTGTGTTTATGTGTGTGTATTTACATGTGTGTTTATGTGTGTGTGTTGACATGTGTGTTTAAGTGTGTGTATTTACATGTGTGTTTATGTGTGTGTATTTACATGTGTGTTTATGTGTGTGTGTATTTACATGTGTCTTTATGTGTGTATTTACATGTGTGTTTATGTGTGTGTATTTACATGTGTGTTTGTGTGTATTTACATGTGTGTTTATGTGTGTATTTACATGTGTGTTTATGTGTGTATTTACATGTGTGTTTATGTGTGTGTATTTACATGTGTGTTTATGTGTGTGTGTATTTACATGTGTGTTTATGTGTGTGTATTTACATGTGTTTATGTGTGTGTATTTACATGTGTGTTTATGTGTGTGTATTTACATGTGTGTTTATGTGTGTATTTACATGTGTGTTTATGTGTGTGTATTTACATGTGTGTTTATGTGTGTGTGTTGACATGTGTGTTTAAGTGTGTGTATTTACATGTGTGTTTATGTGTGTGTATTTACATGTGTGTTTATGTGTGTGTGTATTTACATGTGTCTTTATGTGTGTGTATTTACATGTGTGTTTATGTGTGTGTATTTACATGTGTCTTTATGTGTGTATTTACATGTGTGTTTATGTGTGTATTTACATGTGTGTTTATGTGTGTATTTACATGTGTGTTTATGTGTGTATTTACATGTGTGTTTATGTGTGTGTATTTACATGTGTGTTTATGTGTGTGTATTTACATGTGTTTATGTGTGTGTATTTACATGTGTGTTTATGTGTGTATTTACATGTGTTTATGTGTGTTTTTTACATGTGTTTTTGTGTGTGTATTTACATGTGTTTTTGTGTGTGTATTTACATGTGTGTTTATGTGTGTGTATTTACATGTGTGTTTATGTGTGTGTATTTACATGTGTGTTTATGTGTGTGTATTTACATGTGTGTTTATGTGTGTGTTACATGTGTGTTTATGTGTGTATTTACATGTGTGTTTATGTGTGTGTATTTGTGTGTTTATGTGTGTGTGTATTTACATGTGTGTTTATGTGTGTGTATTTACATGTGTTTATGTGTGTGTATTTACATGTGTCTTTATGTGTGTATTTACATGTGTGTTTATGTGTGTATTTACATGTGTTTATGTGTGTTTTTTACATGTGTTTATGTGTGTGTTTACATGTGTGTTTATGTGTGTGTATTTACATGTGTGTTTATGTGTGTGTATTTACATGTGTGTTTATGTGTGTATTTACATGTGTGTTTATGTGTGTGTATTTACATGTGTGTTTATGTGTGTGTATTTACATGTGTGTTTATGTGTGTGTGTTTACATGTGTGTTTATGTGTGTATTTACATGTGTGTTTATGTGTGTGTATTTACATGTGTGTTTATGTGTGTGTATTTACATGTGTCTTTATGTGTGTGTATTTACATGTGTGTTTATGTGTGTGTATTTACATGTCTTTATGTGTGTATTTACATGTGTGTTTATGTGTGTGTATTTACATGTGTTTATGTGTGTATTTACATGTGTGTTTATGTGTGTGTATTTACATGTGTGTTTATGTGTGTGTATTTACATGTGTGTTTATGTGTGTGTATTTACATGTGTCTTTATGTGTGTATTTACATGTGTGTTTATGTGTGTATTTACATGTGTGTTTATGTGTGTATTTACATGTGTTTTGTGTGTGTATTTACATGTGTGTTTATGTGTGTGTATTTACATGTGTGTTTATGTGTGTGTGTTTATGTGTGTGTTTACATGTGTGTTTATGTGTGTGTATTTACATGTGTTTATGTGTGTATTTACATGTGTGTTTATGTGTGTGTATTTACATGTGTGTTTATGTGTGTGTATTTACATGTGTGTTTATGTGTGTGTATTTACATGTGTCTTTATGTGTGTATTTACATGTGTGTTTATGTGTGTGTATTTACATGTGTGTTTATGTGTGTGTATTTACATGTGTGTTTATGTGTGTGTATTTACATGTGTGTTTATGTGTGTATTTACATGTGTTTAATGTGTGTATTTACATGTGTGTTTATGTGTGTGTATTTACATGTGTGTTTATGTGTGTGTATTTACATGTGTTTATGTGTGTGTATTTACATGTGTGTTTATGTGTGTGTATTTACATGTGTGTTTATGTGTGTGTATTTATGTAATACATGTGTGTTTATGTGTGTGTATTTATATGTGTGTTTATGTGTGTATTTACATGTGTGTTTATGTGTGTGTATTTATGTGTTTATGTATGTGTCACATGTGTGTGTGTGTACATGTAGCCACAGATGTGTGTATGTGTGTACGTGCCATTTTATGTGTGTGTATTTACATGTGTGTTTATGATATTTACATGTGTGTTTATGTGTGTATTTATGTTTATGTGTGTGTATTTACATGTGTGTTTACATGTGTTTATGTGTGTGTATTTACATGTGTCTTTATGTGTGTGTATTTACATGTGTGTTTATGTGTGTATTTACATGTGTGTTTATGTGTGTATTTACGTGTGTTTATGTGTGTATTTACATGTGTTTATGTGTGTGTATTTACATGTATGTTTATGTGTGTGTATTTACATGTGTTTTTATGTGTGTGTATTTACATGTGTGTTTATGTGTGTGTATTTACATGTGTGTTTATGTGTGTGTATTTACATGTGTGATTATGTGTGTGTATTTACATGTGTGTTTATGTGTGTGTATTTACATGTGTGTTTATGTGTGTGTATGTGTGTGTATTTACATGTGTGTTTATGTGTGTATTTACATGTGTTTAATGTGTGTATTTACATGTGTTTATGTGTGTGTATTTACATGTGTGTTTATGTGTGTGTATTTACATGTGTGTTTATGTGTGTGTATTTACATGTGTGTTTATGTGTGTGTTGACATGTGTGTTTATGTGTGTATTTACATGTGTGTTTATGTGTGTGTATTTACATGTGTGTTTATGTGTGTGTATTTACATGTCTTTATGTGTGTATTTACATGTGTGTTTATGTGTGTATTTACATGTGTTTATGTGTGTATTTACATGTGTTTATGTGTGTATTTACATGTGTTTATGTGTGTGTATTTACATGTGTGTATTTACATGTGTTTATGTGTGTGTATTTACATGTGTGTATTTACATGTGTTTATGTGTGTGTATTTACATGTGTGTTTATGTGTGTGTATTTACATGTGTGTGTATTTACATGTGTTTATGTGTGTGTATTTACATGTGTGTTTATGTGTGTGTATTTACATGTGTGTTTAAGTGTGTGTTTACATGTGTGTTTAAGTGTGTGTATTTACATGTGTGTTTAAGTGTGTGTATTTACATGTGTGTTTATGTGTGTGTTTACATGTGTTTATGTGTGTGTATTTACATGTGTGTTTATGTGTGTATTTACATGTGTTTATGTGTGTGTTTACATGTGTGTTTATGTGTGTGTATTTACATGTGTGTTTATGTGTGTGTATTTACATGTGTGTTTATGTGTGTGTTTACATGTGTGTTTATGTGTGTATTTACATGTATGTTTAAGTGTGTGTATTTACATTTGTGTTTATGTGTGTATTTACATGTGTGTTTATGTGTGTGTTTACATGTGTGTTTATGTGTGTGTTTACATGTGTGTTTATGTGTGTATTTACATGTGTGTGTATTTACATGTGTGTTTATGTGTGTGTATTTACATGTGTGTTTATGTGTGTGTTTACATGTGTGTTTATGTGTGTGTGTGTTTACATGTGTGTTTATGTGTGTATTTACATGTGTGTTTATGTGTGTGTATTTACATGTGTGTTTATGTGTGTATTTACATGTGTGTTTATGTGTGTGTGTTTACATGTGTGTTTATGTGTGTATTTACATGTGTGTTTATGTGTGTGTATTTACATGTGTGTTTATGTGTGTGTATTTACATGTGTGTTTATGTGTGTGTATTTACATGTGTGTTTATGTGTGTGTATTTACATGTGTGTTTATGTGTGTATTTACATGTGTGTTTATGTGTGTATTTACATGTGTTTATGTGTGTGTATTTACATGTGTGTTTATGTGTGTATTTACATGTGTGTTTATGTGTGTATTTACATGTGTTTATGTGTGTGTGTTTACATGTGTGTTTATGTGTGTATTTACATGTGTGTTTATGTGTGTATTTACATGTGTGTTTATGTGTGTATTTACATGTGTTTATGTGTGTGTATTTACATGTGTGTTTATGTGTGTGTATTTACATGTGTGTTTATGTGTGTGTATTTACATGTGTGTTTATGTGTGTGTATTTACATGTGTGTTTATGTGTGTATTTACATGTGTGTTTATGTGTGTGTATTTACATGTGTGTTTATGTGTGTGTATTTACATGTGTGTTTATGTGTGTGTATTTACATGTGTTTATGTGTGTGTATTTACATGTGTGTTTAATTGTGTGTATTTACATGTGTGTTTATGTGTGTGTATTTACATGTGTGTTTATGTGTGTATTTACATGTGTGTTTATGTGTGTATTTACATGTGTGTTTATGTGTGTATTTACATGTGTGTTTAATGTGTGTATTTACATGTGTGTTATGTGTGTGTATTTACATGTGTGTTTATGTGTGTGTGTTTACATGTGTGTTTATGTGTGTGTATTTACATGTGTGTTTATGTGTGTATTTACATGTGTGTTTATGTGTGTGTATTTACATGTGTGTTTAAGTATGTGTATTTACATGTGTGTTTATGTGTGTGTATTTACATGTGTGTTTATGTGTGTGTATTTACATGTGTGTTTATGTGTGTGTATTTACATGTGTGTTTATGTGTGTATGTATTTACATGTGTGTTTATGTGTGTGTGTTTACATGTGTGTGTATTTACATGTGTGTTTATGTGTGTGTGTTTACATGTGTGTTTATGTGTGTGTATTTACATGTGTGTTTATGTGTGTGTATTTACATGTGTGTTTATGTGTGTATTTACATGTGTGTTTATGTGTGTGTATTTACATGTGTTTATGTGTGTGTATTTACATGTGTGTTTATGTGTGTGTATTTACATGTGTGTTTATGTGTGTATTTACATGTGTTTATGTGTGTGTTTACATGTGTGTTTATGTGTGTATTTACATGTGTGTTTATGTGTGTATTTACATGTGTGTTTATGTGTGTATTTACATGTGTGTTTATGTGTGTGTATTTACATGTGTGTTTATGTGTGTGTATTTACATGTGTGTTTATGTGTGTGTATTTACATGTGTGTTTATGTGTGTGTATTTACATGTGTGTTTATGTGTGTGTATTTACATGTGTGTTTATGTGTGTGTGTTTACATGTGTGTTTAAGTGTGTGTATTTACATGTGTGTTTATGTGTGTGTATTTACATGTGTGTTTATGTGTGTGTTTACATGTGTGTTTATGTGTGTGTATTTACATGTGTGTTTATGTGTGTATTTACATGTGTGTTTATGTGTGTGTATTTACATGTGTGTTTATGTGTGTGTATTTACATGTGTGTTTATGTGTGTGTATTTACATGTGTGTTTATGTGTGTGTATTTACATGTGTGTTTATGTGTGTGTATTTACATGTGTGTTTATGTGTGTGTATTTACATGTGTGTTTATGTGTGTATTTACATGTGTTTATGTGTGTATTTACATGTGTGTTTAAGTGTGTGTATTTACATGTGTGTTTATGTGTGTATTTACATGTGTTTATGTGTGTGTTTACATGTGTGTTTATGTGTGTGTATTTACATGTGTCTTTATGTGTGTGTATTTACATGTGTGTTTATGTGTGTGTATTTACATGTGTGTTTATGTGTGTGTATTTACATGTGTTTATGTGTGTGTATTTACATGTGTGTTTATGTGTGTGTATTTACATGTGTGTTTATGTGTGTGTATTTACATGTGTTTATGTGTGTATTTACATGTGTGTGTTTATGTGTGTGTATTTACATGTGTGTTTATGTGTGTGTATTTACATGTGTGTTTAAGTGTGTGTATTTACATGTGTGTTTAAGTGTGTGTATTTACATGTGTGTTTTATGTGTGTGTTTACATGTGTGTTTATGTGTGTGTATTTACATGTGTGTTTATGTGTGTGTATTTACATGTGTGTTTAAGTGTGTGTATTTACATGTGTGTTTATGTGTGTGTATTTACATGTGTGTTTATGTGTGTGTATTTACATGTGTGTTTATGTGTGTATTTACATGTGTGTTTATGTGTGTGTATTTACATGTGTTTATGTGTGTGTGTATTTACATGTGTGTTTAAGTGTGTGTATTTACATGTGTGTTTATGTGTGTGTATTTACATGTGTCTTTATGTGTGTATTTACATGTGTGTTTATGTGTGTGTATTTACATGTGTGTTTATGTGTGTGTATTTACATGTGTGTTTATGTGTGTATTTACATGTGTGTTTATGTGTGTGTATTTACATGTGTGTTTATGTGTGTGTATTTACATGTGTGTTTATGTGTGTATTTACATGTGTTTATGTGTGTGTATTTACATGTGTGTTTATGTGTGTATTTACATGTGTGTTTATGTGTGTGTATTTACATGTGTGTTTATGTGTGTATTTACATGTGTGTGTATGTGTGTGTGTGTATTTACATGTGTGTGTATGTGTGTGTATTTACATGTGTTTATGTGTGTATTTACATGTGTGTTTATGTGTGTATTTACATGTGTGTTTATGTGTGTGTATTTACATGTGTCTTTATGTGTGTGTATTACATGTGTGTTTATGTGTGTGTGTGTATTTACATGTGTTTATGTGTGTGTATTTACATGTGTGTTTATGTGTGTATTTACATGTGTGTTTATGTGTGTGTGTATTTACATGTGTGTTTATGTGTGTATTTACATGTGTGTTTATGTGTGTGTATTTACATGTGTGTTTTTGTGTGTGTATTTACATGTGTGTTTATGTGTGTGTGTTTATGTGTGTGTGTTTACATGTGTGTTTAAGTGTGTGTATTTACATGTGTTTATGTGTGTGTAATTACATGTGTGTTTATGTGTGTGTGTGTTTACATGTGTGTTTATGTGTGTGTATTTACATGTGTGTTTATGTGTGTATTTACATGTGTGTTTATGTGTGTATTTACATGTGTGTTTATGTGTGTGTATTTACATGTGTGTTTGTGTGTGTGTTTACATGTGTGTTTATGTGTGTGTATTTACATGTGTGTTTATGTGTGTATTTACATGTGTTTAAGTGTGTGTATTTACATGTGTGTTTATGTGTGTGTATTTACATGTGTGTTTATGTGTGTGTATTTACATGTTTGTTTATGTGTGTGTATTTACATGTGTGTTTATGTGTGTGTATTTACATGTGTGTTTATGTGAGTGTATTTACATGTAATAATAATCATAATAATAATAATAATGGATTGGATTTATATTGCGCTTTTCTCCCGAGGGACCAAGGGACTCAAAGCGCTTACAGTCCGTCCATTATTCATTCATACACAGTCACACTGGTGATGGTAAGCTACAACTGTAGCCACAGATGCCCTGGGGCAGACTGACAGAGACGTGGCAGCCATTTTGCGCCTACGGCCTCTCCGACCATCACCACATACATTCACTCAACATTCTTACACATTCATACACATTCATACGAGGCAAGGTGGGTTAAGTGTCTTGCCCAAGGACACAACAACAGTTTGAATTGTGGGAGAGACCTTCAGTTGAAGGACTACCACTGAGCCACTGCCGCCCCCTAAACACATGTGTGTTTATGTGTGTGTATTTACATGTGTCTTTATGTGTGTGTATTTACATGTGTGTTTATGTGTGTATTTACATGTGTGTTTATGTGTGTATTTACGTGTGTTTATGTGTGTATTTACATGTGTTTATGTGTGTGTATTTACATATATGTTTATGTGTGTGTATTTACATGTGTTTTTATGTGTGTGTGTTTACATGTGTGTTTATGTGTGTGTATTTACATGTGTGTTTATGTGTGTGTATTTACATGTGTGTTTATGTGTGTGTATTTACATGTGTGTTTATGTGTGTGTATTTACATGTGTGTTTATGTGTGTGTATGTGTGTGTATTTACATGTGTGTTTATGTGTGTATTTACATGTGTTTAAGTGTGTGTATTTACATGTGTTTATGTGTGTGTATTTACATGTGTGTTTATGTGTGTGTATTTACATGTGTGTTTATGTGTGTGTATTTACATGTGTGTTTATGTGTGTGTGTTTACATGTGTGTTTAAGTGTGTGTATTTACATGTGTGTTTATGTGTGTATTTACATGTGTGTTTATGTGTGTGTATTTACATGTGTCTTTATGTGTGTGTATTTACATGTGTGTTTATGTGTGTATTTACATGTGTGTTTATGTGTGTGTATTTACATGTGTCTTTATGTGTGTATTTACATGTGTGTTTATGTGTGTATTTACATGTGTTTATGTGTGTGTATTTACATGTGTTTAAGTGTGTTTTTTACATGTGTTTTTGTGTGTGTATTTACATGTGTGTTTATGTGTGTGTATTTACATGTGTGTTTATGTGTGTGTATTTACATGTGTGTGTATTTACATGTGTTTATGTGTGTGTATTTACATGTGTGTTTATGTGTGTGTATTTACATGTGTGTGTATTTACATGTGTTTATGTGTGTGTATTTATGTGTGTGTTTAAGTGTGTGTATTTACATGTGTGTTTAAGTGTGTGTGTTTACATGTGTGTTTAAGTGTGTGTATTTACATGTGTGTTTATGTGTCTGTGTTTACATGTGTGTTTATGTGTGTGTATTTACATGTGTGTTTATGTGTGTGTATTTACATGTGTGTTTAAGTGTGTGTGTATTTACATGTGTGTTTATGTGTGTGTATTTACATGTGTGTTTAAGTGTGTGTATTTACATGTGTGTTTATGTGTGTGTTTACATGTGTGTTTAAGTGTGTGTATTTACATTTGTGTTTATGTGTGTGTATTTACATGTGTGTTTAAGTGTGTGTGTTTACATGTGTGTTTATGTGTGTGTATTTACATGTGTGTTTATGTGTGTATTTACATGTGTTTATGTGTGTGTATTTACATGTGTGTTTAAGTGTGTGTATTTACATGTGTGTTTAAGTGTGTGTATTTACATGTGTGTTTTTGTGTGTGTGTGTTTACATGTGTGTTTATGTGTGTATTTACATGTGTGTTTATGTGTGTGTATTTACATGTGTTTATGTGTGTATTTACATGTGTGTTTATGTGTGTGTTTACATGTGTGTTTATGTGTGTGTATTTACATGTGAGTTTATGTGTGTGTATTTACATGTGTGTTTATGTGTGTGTGTTTACATGTGTGTTTATGTGTGTGTATTTACATGTGTGTTTATGTGTGTGTATTTACATGTGTGTTTATGTGTGTATTTACATGTGTGTTTATGTGTGTGTATTTACATGTGTTTATGTGTGTGTATTTACATGTGCGTTTATGTGTGTGTATTTACATGTGTGTTTATGTGTGTGTATTTACATGTGTTTATGTGTGTGTATTTACATGTGTGTTTATGTGTGTGTATTTACATGTGTGTTTATGTGTGTATTTACATGTGTGTTTATGTGTGTATTTACATGTGTTTATGTGTGTGTTACATGTGTGTTTATGTGTGTGTATTTACATGTGTGTTTATGTGTGTGTATTTACATGTGTGTTTATGTGTGTGTATTTACATGTGTTTATGTGTGTGTATTTACATGTGTGTTTATGTGTGTGTGTTTACATGTGTGTTTATGTGTGTGTATTTACATGTGTGTTTATGTGTGTGTATTTACATGTGTGTTTATGTGTGTGTATTTACATGTGTGTTTAAGTGTGTGTATTTACATGTGTGTTTATGTGTGTGTATTTACATGTGTGTTTATGTGTGTATTTACATGTGTGTTTATGTGTGTGTATTTACATGTGTGTTTATGTGTGTGTATTTACATGTGTGTTTAATGTGTGTATTTACATGTGTGTTATGTGTGTGTATTTACATGTGTGTTTATGTGTGTGTATTTACATGTGTGTTTATGTGTGTGTATTTACATGTGTGTTTATGTGTGTATTTACATGTGTGTTTATGTCTGTGTGTTTACATGTGTGTTTATGTGTGTGTATTTACATGTGTGTTTATGTATGTATTTACATGTGTGTTTATGTGTGTATTTACATGTGTGTTTATGTATGTGTATTTACATGTGTGTTTATGTGTGTGTATTTACATGTGTGTTTATGTGTGTGTATTTACATGTGTGTTTATGTGTGTGTATTTACATGTGTGTTTATGTGTGTGTATTTACATGTGTGTTTATGTGTGTGTGTTTACATGTGTGTGTATTTACATGTGTGTTTATGTGTGTGTGTTTACATGTGTGTTTATGTGTGTGTATTTACATGTGTGTTTATGTGTGTGTATTTACATTTGTGTTTATGTGTGTATTTACATTTGTTTATGTGTGTGTATTTACATGTGTTTATGTGTGTGTATTTACATGTGCGTTTATGTGTGTGTATTTACATGTGTGTTTATGTGTGTGTATTTACATGTGTTTATGTGTGTGTGTTTACATGTGTGTTTATGTGTGTGTATTTACATGTGTGTTTATGTGTGTATTTACATGTGTGTTTATGTGTGTATTTACATGTGTTTATGTGTGTGTATTTACATGTGTGTTTATGTGTGTGTATTTACATGTGTGTTTATGTGTGTGTGTTTACATGTGTGTTTAAGTGTGTGTATTTACATGTGTGTTTATGTGTGTGTATTTACATGTGTGTTTATGTGTGTGTTTACATGTGTGTTTAAGTGTGTGTGTATATACATGTGTGTTTATGTGTGTATTTACATGTGTGTTTATGTGTGTGTATTTACATGTGTGTTTATGTGTGTGTATTTACATGTGTGTTTATGTGTGTGTTTACATGTGTGTTTATGTGTGTGTATTTACGTGTGTGTTTAAGTGTGTGTATTTACATGTGTGTTGATGTGTGTGTATTTACATGTGTGTTTATGTCTGTGTGTTTACATGTGTGTTTATGTGTGTGTATTTACATGTGTGTTTATGTATGTATTTACATGTGTTTATGTATGTATTTACATGTGTGTTTATGTGTGTGTATTTACATGTGTGTTTATGTGTGTGTATTTACATGTGTGTTTAAGTGTGTGTATTTACATGTGTGTTTATGTGTGTATTTACATGTGTGTTTATGTCTGTGTGTTTACATGTGTGTTTATGTGTGTGTATTTACATGTGTGTTTATGTATGTATTTACATGTGTGTTTATGTGTGTGTATTTACATGTGTGTTTATGTGTGTGTATTTACATGTGTGTTTATGTGTGTATTTACATGTGTGTTTATGTGTGTGTATTTACATGTGTGTTTATGTGTGTGTATTTACATGTGTGTTTATGTGTGTGTATTTACATGTGTGTTTATGTGTGTGTATTTACATGTGTGTTTATGTGTGTGTTTACATGTGTGTTTATGTGTGTGTATTTACATGTGTGTTTATGTATGTATTTACATGTGTTTATGTGTGTGTATTTACATGTGTGTTTAAGTATGTGTATTTACATGTGTGTTTATGTGTGTGTATTTACATGTGTGTTTATGTGTGTGTGTTTACATGTGTGTTTATGTGTGTGTATTTACATGTGTCTTTATGTGTGTGTATTTACATGTGTGTTTATGTGTGTGTATTTACATGTGTGTTTATGTGTGTGTATTTACATATGTGTTTATTTGTGTGTATTTACATGTTTGTTTATGTGTGTGTATTTACATGTGTGTTTATGTGTGTGTATTTACATGTGTTTATGAGTGTGTATTTATGTGTGTGTTTAAGTGTGTGTATTTACATGTGTGTTTAAGTGTGTGTGTTTACATGTGTATTTACATGTGTGTTTAAGTGTGTGTATTTACATGTGTGTTTATGTTGTGTGTGTTTACATGTGTGTTTATGTGTGTGTGTTTACATGTGTGTTTAAGTGTGTGTGTTTATATGTGTGTTTAAGTGTGTGTATTTACATGTGTGTTTATGTGTGTGTGTATTTACATGTGTGTTTATGTGTGTGTATTTACATGTGTTTATTTTTGTGTGTATTTACATGTGTGTTTATGTGTGTGTATTTACATGTGTTTATGTGTGTGTGTATTTACATGTGTGTTTATGTGTGTGTATTTACATGTGTGTTTATGTGTGTATTTACATGTGTGTTTAAGTGTGTGTATTTACATGTGTGTTTATGTGTGTGTGTGTATTTACATGTGTCTTTATGTGTGTATTTACATGTGTGTTTATGTGTGTGTATTTACATGTGTCTTTATGTGTGTATTTACATGTGTGTTTATGTGTGTATTTACATGTGTGTTTATATGTGTGTGTATTTACATGTGTGTTTAAGTGTGTGTATTTACATGTGTGTTTATGTGTGTGTTTTTACATGTCTTTATGTGTGTGTATTTACATGTGTCTTTATGTGTGTATTTACATGTGTGTTTATGTGTGTGTGTATTTACATGTGTGTTTAAGTGTGTGTATTTACATGTGTGTTTATGTGTGTGTGTGTTTACATGTGTGTTTATGTGTGTGTATTTACATGTGTCTTTATGTGTGTGTATTTACATGTGTGTTTATGTGTGTATTTACATGTGTGTGTATGTGTGTGTGTATTTACATGTGTCTTTATGTGTGTGTGTATTTACATGTGTCTTTATGTGTGTGTGTGTATTTACATGTGTCTTTATGTGTGTGTATTTACATGTTTGTTTATGTGTGTATTTACATGTGTGTTTATATGTGTGTGTATTTACATGTGTGTTTAGTGTGTATTTACATGTGTGTTTATGTGTGTGTGTGTTTACATGTGTGTTTATGTGTGTGTATTTACTTGTGTCTTTATGTGTGTATTTACATGTGTGTTTAAGTGTGTGTATTTACATGTGTGTTTATGTGTGTGTATTTACATGTGTGTTTATGTGTGTGTGTTTACATGTGTGTTTAAGTGTGTGTATTTACATATGTGTTTATGTGTGTGTATTTACATGTGTATTTATGTGTGTGTGTATTTACATGTGTGTTTAAGTGTGTGTATTTACATGTGTGTTTATATGTGTGTATTTACATGTGTGTTTATGTGTGTGTATTTACATGTGTGTTTAAGTGTGTGTATTTACATGTGTGTTTATGTGTGTGTATTTACATTTGTGTTTATGTGTGTGTATTTACATTTGTGTTTATGTGTGTGTTTATGTGTGTGTATTTACATGTGTGTTTATGTGTGTATTTACATGTGTGTTTATGTGTGTGTATTTACATGTGTTTATGTGTGTGTATTTACATGTGTGTTTATGTGTGTGTATTTACATGTGTGTTTATGTGTGTATTTACATGTGTGTTTAAGTGTGTGTATTTACATGTGTGTTTATGTGTGTGTATTTACATGTGTTTATGTGTGTGTATTTACATGTGTTTATGTGTGTGTGTATTTACATGTGTGTTTATGTGTGTGTGTATTTACATGTGTGTTTATGTGTGTATTTACATGTGTGTTTAAGTGTGTGTATTTACATGTGTGTTTATTTGTGTGTATTTACATGTGTGTTTATGTGTGTGTGTATTTACATGTGTGTTTATGTGTGTATTTACATGTGTGTTTATGTATGTGTATTTACATGTGTGTTTAAGTGTGTGTATTTACATGTGTGTTTATGTGTGTGTATTTACATGTGTGTTTATGTGTGTGTATTTACATGTGTGTTTATGTGTGTATTTACATGTGTGTTTAATGTGTGTATTTACATGTGTGTTTATGTGTGTGTATTTACATGTGTTTATGTGTGTGTATTTACATGTGTGTTTATGTGTGTGTTTACATGTGTGTTTATGTATGTGTATTTACATGTGTGTTTAAGTGTGTGTATTTACATGTGTGTTTAAGTGTGTGTGTTTAAGTGTGTGTATTTACATGTGTGTTTATGTGTGTGTATTTACATGTGTGTTTATGTGTGTGTATTTACATGTGTGTTTAAGTGTGTGTATTTACATGTGTGTTTATGTGTGTGTATTTACTTGTGTTTATGTGTGTGTATTTACATGTGTTTATGTGTGTGTATTTACATGTGTTTATGTGTGTGTTTACATGTGTGTTTATGTGTGTGTATTTACATGTGTGTTTAAGTGTGTGTATTTACATGTGTGTTTAAGTGTGTGTGTTTAAGTGTGTGTGTATTTACATGTGTGTTTATGTGTGTGTATTTACATGTGTGTTTAAGTGTGTGTATTTACATGTGTGTTTATGTGTGTGTATTTACATGTGTGTTTATGTGTGTGTATTTACATGTGTGTTTATGTGTGTATTTACATGTGTGTTTATGTGTGTATTTACATGTGTGTTTATGTGTGTGTATTTACATGTGTGTTTATGTGTGTATTTACATGTGTGTTTATGTGTGTGTGTGTGTGTATATACATGTGTGTTTATGTGTGTGTGTTTACATGTGTGTTTAAGTGTGTTTATTTACATGTGTGTTTATGTGTGTGTGTGTGTGTGTATATACATGTGTGTTTATGTGTGTGTATTTACATGTGTGTTTATGTGTGTGTGTTTACATGTGTGTTTATGTGTGTATTTACATGTGTGTTTAAGTGTGTGTATTTACATGTGTGTGTTTATGTGTGTGTATTTACATGTGTGTTTATGTGTGTGTATTTAAATGTGTGTTTATGTGTGTGTGTATATACATGTGTGTTTATGTGTGTGTTTAAGTGTGTGTATTTACATGTGTGTTTATGTGTGTGTGTGTATTTACATGTGTGTTTATGTGTGTGTATTTACATGTGTCTTTATGTGTGTGTATGTGTTTATGTACCTGACCTGTTAGTCGAAGCGGTCAGGTATGAGGTCATTCCCTCGTCTCTCGTCTGGACCCAGTTTCGACCTCCTCCTCCTCCTCTCAGTGCCCTCTCGTCTGTCGCGCCCACCTCCACCTCGCTCTCGTCTCCAATGGCAATTGTGCATTTTTCCTCAGAGAAATACATTACATTCATATTAATTTCAAGTTTCATCCAATTTACAAACACACTTTACAAATACCTTTTTGGTCAATCTCAATAGATCAAATTCAAAATAAATAAACGTTTGTCTGAATTTGTTTAAACAAAATATAAATGATTAGTGTTTTGAAGTACATGTGTGTACTTCTTTTAAAATCTCTTCTCTACTTCTTTATTTTTCCTCAAACTAGAAAAATAGCTTATGGAAGCTATCTTTCTCTCTCATGTTGTTCAAACTTTCTCTAAACAAAAACATTACTTTTGTTCAGATTCACATCATTAGACTCATTCTTCATCCAACAATGGCCCATTCATAACACATTTATTCTCTCACACACCTTTTATCTTTAACTCTTTAGGTCAACAATTCTCAGTATAAGCCCTGTCACTTCGTGTGGGCTTTTTTCTTTCTCACCGCTTCACACACAGTGAAATTCTTTCAGCAAAAGCCTCTCACTTCTAGTGAGCTTTATAATCTCACTACTCATTCATCTCACTTTTGTTGTTAGTAAGTATCTCGATAATGGTCCATACTCGAGTTTTCCTGTGCGTCCAACGCACCATTAAAACACACAATACTAGCTATGCAGCTATTATTAATCTAAGATAAATTCTTGTGCTTCCCAGACTAGCTCTTTAGCTCCTATACTCCTTCTTGTAATTAGGTGCCCTATCTATCACCGTGCGGGTCAGTTTCAAGAAACACCATAAAGACTTACAGAGCATAGGGTATCTATCAAACTTAAATCTAGCAAGACAACAAGCTTTAACACAGATTAACATCAGAATATCCCGTTTAAAATCTCACCATAAGATGTACAGGTAGGGTCTCGATCAAAAACACATATATTTTTCGGCTTTTAATCTCACCATAAACCGTATAGGCAGGGTCTCGACAAAGCGGATCTCACCATTTAAGGAATCTCGATCTTTCAGCGTTTAAGAATCTCCTATGCTGGCCAACTTCATGGAAAAACATCAACTATGGTGATGTAAAATACATGCAGCTCACTCAACATCCGTCAGATTTCCAAAACTACTACTTCCGGAAGCTTTGGTATTTCACAAATCACACACACACCAAAAAATTAAATTAAACAGCTGTTTACCTGAATTGTCAGTCCAATAGTCCAGTTGTTCCGCAGCCAGACTGTCTGTTCTGTCCTCTCGTCTCTCTGCTCTTCTCTTTTTTCAGTCCAGATCTCGTCATCGTGTTCACACACACACAGAGTGGAGGTCTGGCCCTTTACTGCTTTAACAGCACAGCTTGGGACTTACAAGAAATGCTTTCTTGTGCATTTCTCCGTGCACGTCAGCTCACCTCTTTGCATGAGAAACAACGGATATTGAGATCCGGCTCGAAGGACCAATTGTTATAAGAATTCTTTATCCTTATATTATCCAGAGAGACACGGAGACAGATTATATTATAAAAAGCGAAAGGCCAGGTTTTATTCTTGCAAGAAGAAGCAAAGACATGTATCAAAGGTACAGAGTGCGTTTGCTTAAAGAAGTAAACAAAACATGAGATTTTATATCACTGCAGTGGGGGCTGTCAGTGGGAGGTGTATCTCTCATACACCCTCCTCCAAGGCCCCAGCTCCAGGTGCAGCAGCACCATGGCAACCCATGTCTATCTAGTTATGTCTACTCCATGCTTGGACTAACATGGAGGACATGACATGATTTGACATGACCTGTAGAGAACTATGAGCACCCAGTAACTATAAACAATATAAACAATATAATAATAAAAATTATTATAACACATAGTCTACACAAATAAAGAATTGAAGTGCTAAATCATAAACAATAAGAAATAAACTAATTAAATTAACCAAAAAACTAATTTAAATAAACTAATCAGATTGCTAAGTAAACAGGAATAAAACTTTTAATCAACATAAAAATAACCACAAAAGACTATAGAAATAAGCTAAATAATTTATTAAACTAAAGTAACCAACAATTTAGTAAACTAAATGACAAAAATTGTAACATTACACAAAATAGACAAACAGCTCCTACACTCCAGCCCCCAATTGTGCATGAAATCTCAATCACAATAAACCAAAGGAGCTATACTACTGTAGAATGTCATTTCTTCTTCATTGACCTGTAGATGAGGACCACAGACAGAGCAGTAGAAGGTAGGAAAGAGAGAGAGAGACTGTTAGTCCACAGCTGCCTCCAGCAGGAGGAAGGGCTTGGTCACGGGCCTCTCCAACACTGGTTTTGGTCTTGAGCTGCACAGAACCAACCAGGCCTCATTCTTCGGCATTTACAGCCAGGACTCTGCCCATCTGCCTCTGGGGGCAGTGGCATCTGCAACCAGAACAATATCTCCAGGACAGATGTTTCTTCTCAGCCTCATCCATCTCTATCTCTTCTGCTTAACAGATATTCTGAGAAAGAATTCACCCATGTATTGCACTTTTCTCCACCTTAGATACAAATTCTCGAACAGTTCAGGTGGCATGACAGGTTTTCCCTTTAATGTTAGGATGTGATTAGGCACGAGGGCTTCTAAATAATTAAGATCTTCAGAGACTGGTGTGATGGGTCTGTCATTTAAGATGGCCTCAGTTTCACAAAACACAGTTTGAAGAGCTTCATCATCCACAATCTGCTGTTTAAAGACCAAGGTAAGCTTACGTCTGACCGAGCGAATCAGGCGCGCCCAGATGCCACCTTGATATGAAGCTGCAGGGGTATTAAAATGCTAGTTTACATTTACATTTAGTCATTTAGCTGAAGCTTTTATCCAAAGCAACTTACATTAAGGTTCCATTCACCAGTGTTACAGCTGGAACACCACTGGAGACAAGGGGAGTTAAGTGTCTTGCCCGAGGACACAACAACAGTATGAACTGTGGGGAGAGCGGGAATCAAACCGCCTACCTTCCGGTTGAAGGACAACTGCTTTAGACGTCCTGCGCCCCCTATGCCATCTTGGATTAAGACTCTTTGGATTATGTCCTAGTTTAGAGTAGCCAAACTTTCTTTTATTTTAACCCTGTTGGCTCCAACAAGATTAGTGCCGTTATTGGACCTGATGGAGGAGACCAGGCCACGTCTGCACACAAATCTTCTGATTACATTGATACAGGAATCAGAATCCAGTGTGTACATTACTCCAAATGAACAGCACGACTGGTCAGGCAAGTAAAAATTACTTTATATCTTTTGACCTCCTGGCTCTTTTTACCAAGATAGTCTACTTCGACATCAGTGGAGTTTTGTCTGCAATTACTCTTTCCTGGGGCAGATCACCCATTTTCTGTTCCATCAGCTTTCCTCTGTTTCTTCTGCAGGTCCACAGTCCGCTTCAGTGTCCCCCAGCATGACAAGTAGGCAGTGTTGGTCATCTTACTTCAAAAAAGTAATTAGTTACAGTTACAAATTACTTTTCCCAAAAAGTAATTGAGTTAATAACTCAGTTACCACATTGTAAAAGTAACTCAGTTACTCAGCAAAGTAACTGAAGTTATTTTTTATGTTCTATGAGGGTATTACGTTCTATAACAGCTTAAATATCAAAGATGTTTAAATTAACTGATTGAAGAATAAAAACACTATATATAGTATTTTAGAACATTTGGTATTTATTTCAACTCAATAGATTGCAGTCTGCCATTTGATATGCATAGAAATAAAAAAAATATAAAAATAAATATTGAAAATAAAACTCAATGGCAAAATTAAGTCACACAAATTTACAAGAAACAAAGGGAGACCTGGCCATTAAGTCTGTACCTGTAAATTATTGCACAATAAACAGAACACAATCCAACTCTCTCTGTAGATTAACATGAACAATGAATAATACATTAATCTATTCTAAAATATTCCTCTCATGAACTAACAACTAAACCAGTGGTTGTTGCTGACTACGTAAAATCGAGCGTTGCTTGTTTTAACAGTGGCTCTGTCTCCTTCACTGGAACTCACGCAGCTGCCTTTGGGGTTAGCAGCAGCAACAAGTGTCGTGTTAGCATGTGTTGATGTGAGGTGCTTCATAAGATTTGAGTTACTTGAGGCAGACGTGGATAAAGTCTTTTTTCCTGGACATAGCATGTTACAGAAACATTTTTGCCTTTAATTTAAATTAACGAGAAGTAGTGCCGGTCCTTCCAGTTCGAGAACGCAACCTTTTAATTTCCCCGGCTCCTTCCCATTGTTGCTGACGCTGTCTTGTGTTTAGTGTTTGTCAGAGCGCGCAGTGAGACCGCGTCAGCCAATCATCGCTTTTGCAGCGGTGTCATCATCCACCCCTGCTCTCTCCAGCAGCAGCTGATGTGTAGCCAAAGCAATGAAACCTCGCGCTTTATTCAACCAAATAGTAACGCAACACTTTACATTCTCAGTAACGATAACAGCGTTACAACGATGGGAAAAGTAATTAATTAGATTACTCCGTTACTTAAAAATAACGCCGTTAGTAACGCCGTTATACTCTAACACCGTTACTTCCAACACTGCAAGTAGGAGACGAGGAAACTTGTGGGGTTTTCCTCTCCTCTACAACAGTACTGACCGTTACATCCTTAATTTTTCAGGATCATCAAGGGATTGGATCAAACTTTACATCCAGCTTAGGCTACTTTTCTTTAGACTCAAACAGGAACTCAAGTCCTTAGTTCTCATTACTCACAATGCCTCATCTGCTGGGTTATTTTTGGAGCTCACATACCTCCACTGATCAACATGTGTGGCTTGAGAGAGACTCTGTTTGCGACAAAGGTGTGAAATGTCTTTGTTTCATTACTGATATATTTCAGGACGATGGTGCTGTCAGTCCTGAAAACAATTTTTTTCAGCTTCAGGTGCAGCTCTCTTTGAAGCAGATGTGGACAGCAAGGACATCAGCTTTGAGTTGCAGATGAGGGATAGTGGCCTGTTTGAGAGGAGTGACCTGCTGGATTCAATTACTTGAATATACAGGTATTTAAGAGGGAGTAACCACCGGCAGCTGGCATCGCGTGAAGACCGAAGAGAGGAAAGACCATCGACTCTACCTGCACGCGACTCCACCTAACAGGGACACACCGACAGAGGATTTGAGTATTGCACTTCTTTTTTTAGTACTAATTGTTTGCACTTATAATTTATTATTTCTACTTTTACTTTCTTCTTGCATATTTTCCTCTTCTACTCTTAAATGTGTTTTCAAATTACTACTGTCATTTCAACACGGACATTATCATCTGTTTCACGCAAAAGGCGACGCAACCATAATAATCTGCATGTTGTATCACTGTCAATAACTGCCCCTTCTACTTTCCCAATAGGCTTGTGGAACTGCCAGTCTGCTGTGAACAAAGCTGGTTTCATTTCAGCTTTTGTTCAACATTCTGGTCTTTCAGTTGTAGCACTTACAGAAACATGGATCAAACCAGAGGACTCTGCCACTCCCGCTGCCCTCTCCCATAATCACACTTTCTCCCACAGTCCTCGCCTCACTGGAAGGGGCGGAGGGACCGGACTACTTATTCCTACCGACTGGAAGTTCAAACAGCTATCACCCTTGTGTGACAACAGCTCCTTCGAGTTTCATGCTGTTACCATCACCCACCCTGTTAAAAGTCATTTTGTAGTTATCTATCGGCCCCCAGGTCCGCTTGGACATTTCTTGGAGGAGTTGGATGCGCTTCTTTCATCCTTCCTTGAGGATGGTACCCCTCTGGTGGTATTAGGAGACTTCAACATCCACCTTGAAAAGCCACAGGCTGCAAACTTCATTAACCTGACTGCATCATTTGACCTCAAGCGGGTTTCCACATCGGCAACCCACAAATCTGGTCATCAACTAGATCTTATCTACATAAGATACTGCTCCACTCGGCACACTCAGGTCACGCCACTGCACACTTCTGATCATTTCTTCATAACTCTCGACCTTGACCTAACTTCTCCAGACAATGCAATTGTTTTACCGCTGGTCACTTTCCGACGCAACCTGCGTACACTCAGTCCCTCTCGTTTTTCCTCTGCTGTCTCTTCTGCACTCCCCTCTTCTGAGGAGCTCTCTCTTTTAAACACAAACGACGCCACCGACACTCTGTGCTCCACGCTTACATCCTGCTTGGACAACTTATGCCCTCTTACATCTAGACCAGCCCGTACATCCGCGTCTGCCCCCTGGTTATCCGATGTTCTACGTGAGCATCGCGCCAGCCTCCGGTCAGCTGAGAGAAAATGACGCAAGTCAAAAGATCCTACTAACCTCTGTATCTACCAGTCTCTCCTCTCTACTTTCTCCACTGATGTCACCTCTGCAAAAACTGTCTACTACCATTCTACGTTAATCAACTCACCTGACTCGCGCACTCTCTTTAAAACCTTTTGCCCTCCTTTGTCCTCCTGCTCCCCCACCTTCATCGGATTTAACAGCTGATGATTTTGCGTCTTTCTTTGTAAAGAAAACAACCACCATCAGCAGTCAGTTCTCTGCGCCACCACCTGTCGAACTCATTCAGACCCCTGATATGTGTTTGCTCTCTTCTTTCTCTCCTCTAACTGAAGATGATGTTTCCAAGGTCATTAGTTCTAACCACCCTACTACCTGCCCACTGGATCCCATCCCCACACATCTCCTTCAGGCCATCTCTCCATCTGTCGTGCCTGCTCTCACCCACATCATCAACTCATATCGCTCCACTGGGTCATTCCCCACAGCTTTCAAAGAGGCCTGCATCACACCACTACTGAAGAAACCCACTCTTAACCCTACACTGCTAGAAAACTACAGACCGGTTTCCCTCCTTCCCTTCATTGCCAAAGCTCTGGAGCGAGTTGTCTTTACTCAGCTCTCATCCTTTCTCACACGGAACAACCTCCTGGACCAGAACCAGTCTGGGTTCAAGAGCAGCCATTCCACGGAAACTGCACTGCTCTCAGTCATCGAAGCCCTGAGACTGGCAAAGGCAATATCCAAGTCATCTGTACTCATCTTACTGGATCTGTCTGCTGCTTTTGACACTGTTAATAATCACATCCTCCTGTCTTCTCTCAGGGCGATGGGTGTCTCTGGAATGGCGTTGCAATGGTTCAAGTCTTACCTCTCGCATAGGTCATTCAGAGTATCCTGGAGAAACGAGGTCTCTGAGTCCCAACATCTCAATACAGGAGTGCCACAGGGCTCAGTGCTTGGACCGCTACTCTTTTCCATATACATGACATCCCTTGGCTCTGTCATTCAGAAGCATGGCTTTTCCTATCACTGCTGCAGATGACACTCAACTCCACCTGTCATTTCAACCTGACGATCTGACGGTCTCTGCTCGCGTCTCAGCATGTCTGAGTGACATCTCACTTTGGATGAAGGACCATCACCTGCAGCTGAACATTACAAAAACAGAACTGCTTGTGATGCCGGCCAATCCAAAGACCCACCACAACCTCTCCATTCAACTAGGCCCATCAACCATTACACCGTCCAGCACTGCCAGAAATCTGGGAGTGGTAATTGATGATCAGCTAAGTCATGAGTCATGACACAAGTCATGTCGCCAGCACCACCCGGTCCTGTAGATTCATCCTCTACAACATTAGGAAAATTAGACCTTTCCTATCAGAGCACTCTACGCAAATTCTAGGCCAGGCTCTTGTCTTGTCCAAACTGGATTATTGCAATGCTCTACTGGCTGGACTCCCTGCCTGCACAACCAAACCTCTGCAGCTGATCCAGAATGCAGCGGCAAGAGTGGTCTTTAATGAACCAAAGAGAGCGCACGTAACTCCTCTATTCATTAGGTTACACTGGCTCCTGGTTGACGCCTGCATCAAATTCAAAGCTATGTACCGTCCCAAAAAGGTAAAAAAATCACTCCCGCGTACCTTCTCTGGCTCTGTTCCACATTGGTGGAATGATCTACCTGCTGCTACAAGATCAGCAGATTCTGTAGCCATCTTTAAAAAACGCCTGAAAACACATCTCTTCCGTCAACACCTGACTGACAAACACTGAGTTCTACTTCCTTTCTATCAATTCCTTTCTTCAAAAAAAAAACCTCAAAGGTAACTCAAAGTGCTTTACAGGAATAAAAGACAATTCACAAAATTTAGATTAAGAAACATAAGAAAAATAAAAACAATTAAAAACATTTTAAAAGAAGAGTGCAGACAAAAAACACTTTAAGTTGTAATGTAGGCGGAGCTAAAAAGGAAGGTTTTTAACCTCCTCTTGAACATTGTTAGAGTTGAGGCTGTTCCAGGTTTTTGCTGCATAAACTCTGCTTCACCCTGTTTAGTTCTAACTCTGGGCACGAGCAGAAGGCCTGTCCCAGATGTTCTCAGAGTCCAAGGTGGTTCATAAGCAACTAGCATGTCAGAAATATATTCTGGTGCTAAACCATTAAGAGACTTGTAAAGTCTATTCTCTGAGCAACAGGAAGCCAATGCAGAGATTTTAAAAGTGGTGTGATGTGGTTGTACTTCCTGGTTTTGGTTAGAACCAGAGCAGCTGCGTTCTGAATAAGCTGCAGCTGTCTTAACCCTCGTTTTGAGAGACCAGTGAGCAGGCCGTTACAGTAATCTAACCTGCTGGAGATAAAAGCATGGATAAGTTTCTCTAAGTCTGGTTGAGACATTATCCATTTGACTCTGGAAATGTTTTTAAAGTGATAAAATGCAGATGCTGTAATTGACTTAATGTTACTGTGGAAATTCAAGTCTGAGTCCATGATGACCCCTGGATTTCTAACCTGATTTTTAAATTTTAGAGAAAGAGACTCAAGGTGACTGCTGACTCTTTCTCTTTGTTTCTGTGGCCCAAAGATGATTAGTTCAGTCTTCTTTCTGTTCTGTTGGAGAAAATTATTTTGCATCCACACGTCAATCTGATCAATCAATTTTTCAATCTCTACATGCCTCCTTTAGGCCAGTTAATACGCAGCTGTGCCGTATCATACCATAATTATGCAGATGACACTCAGATTTACATTTCACTCACAGCAGGTGAAAATGGACCAATCCATTCACTGTGTCACTGCATCGAACAGATTGATGTGTGGATGCAAAATAATTTCCTGCATTTTATCACCTTAAAAACATTTCCAGAGTCAAAGGGATGATGTCTCAACCAGACAGACTAGGGGTATCATCTTAATTCCAAAATTTACCAAAATTTCCAGGTGATCTGGAAATCCCTTTGGTGAATCCGGGGATGTGACAGAGAGGGTGAGGTTTGCAGAAGGTGTTGATGTTACTGGGGGCGTCCAGGGTCCTATTGGGGGGGTCCATTTCAGTGGTGGAGGTGTTGATGGTGGTACAGTCAGAGGAGGATCCTTGGCTGGTGAGGCAGGAGTGCTTTTTTCATTCAGTGGCTGAGGACCCTTTCTCTGTTCAAGAGGGCGCCCAGAACCATTTAGGTGTCTCAGGGAGTGCAGGAGATTATCCGTTAGCCTCCTGACCCCTCCCTTGTTTAGATGTGGGCCCTTTCCTTTGAACAGGTCGTCACGTTGCCAAAACAAGTTGAAGTTATCAATGAAGTGTACTCCTCTTGTCTCACCATGTCTTGGACAGCCATGTATTCAATGCAAGCAGCCGACTGAATTTATTGTTTGTTGATGTTTGGGAGTGGTCCACTGATAAAGGATTGCACTTCCAGGTTTTCAAGTTTATCTAAAAGCCTCGAGAAATTCTTTTTTAAAACTTCTGATTCCCCACTTCCTGGTGTCACTTGGAAAGCTGTGTTGTTTATGTCTCTGATAGCACCGTCTCCAAGCAGCAAGATATCTCTGACCTTCACTTTTGGCATAGATTCTCTGTCTCTGTTTGCCTGGTGCTTTTCCACAGATTCATGTCTCCTGTTCTCCATAGAATAAGCTTGATTTACTCCATGTTTTTCATTTACAGCAGAGTTTTCTGGTTCATTCACCTTTAGCTCAGTCAGTAGTTGGAATCTGTTTTTTAGCTGGATGTCTGGTGATGGATATGCTCTTGTGATGTCAGCATTCTTTTTTCTAATCCAGTGCTGCTTTGGCTGGGCACCAAGTTTATGCAGGTGGCATCATTTTGTTTAAATCCCTTTGCTTTTCTCAGTTTTGGGAATGACACTGTAAGCAAAAATCTTTGTTTGTAGCTGATTTCCTGTTGATATTTCCAGCAATTTTGGCAGAAAGAGTTTGTAGTAGTTGTTTTTACCCCAGACATGTTGAAAAATAGATCCCAAGGCTGTAGTCGCTCAGCAGGTCCAACATGTTGTTTAAAAAGTAAATAAGTAGAAACATAAAAATCCAGTTAAAAAAATAAAAAGTAATGTAAAAAGTTGATCATAAAATCATTGGCTAAATATGGAGATAACTAAAAAGAAAAGTAAAGCTGGCATGAGCAAGCAGAGGAGGTCTGCACTTTTCAGAAGCAGGAAGCAGTTTCATTCAGTGGTGTCTGTGGTCATTGGAGCACTCGGGGCAGTAACCCTCCAATTGGAAGAGTGGCTACAGCAGATCCCTGGAAGACATCGAACATCTCGGTCCAGAAAAGTACTAGGAACAGCAAAGATACTGCGCAGAACCCTCAAGCTCCCAGGCCTCTGGTAGAGGACCCGAGCTCGAAGGATGAGACCACCCGCGGAGGATGAAGGTCAAAGTTTTTTTTTTTTTTATATTAGTGCTGCAACGCAGCGTCAACGTGATTAGTTGACTAATCGAAAAAAATATATATATATGTGTATGATATAAATAAAACATACATTTATGGATATGAAATTTGGTATTAATCAGTAAATTAATAAAATATATATTTTTTTACTCAGTTACATTGTAAAAGCCAAAGAATACATCTGTGTATAAGAGAGTAGTTAATAAGGATATGCAAAGGAACGCATCTAATAAAGTCTTTCCAGAATGACAGAAAAGGGCATTTCCAAAATAAGTGGATGGTAGCTTCATTGTCCTTATAACAAAAAGAGTCAATGTCTTTATGTAGAGATTGTTTTGCTGCTGTGGAGAGGTTTGTAGCATACTCTAGGTTTGTTTGTAACAAAGTATTTAGAGGATAAGTCTATTTGAAATCAAGTACAAATGGTCTCATGGTTTCAAATATGGAATAATACAATTATTCCATATTTGAAATGTATGAGAAGAAAATGAGCTAGAAGCATTTGTTTGTGGTAATCTGTCTATTAAAGTTGGATTTAAGTACTTAAGGAAGGCCACCAATTTTAGAAAACAGATACTTTGGAATAAAGTTCCACATTGAATTTGGGCCAATCAGAAATTCCCGTAACCATTCCCGTATTATTTCTAAAAAGGTATGGTTCAAGGTGGTGAAGTTAAGTCCTCCTGGGTCTATCGAGTTTATAAGGACACTTACTGATGATGGGTAGTCACCAGTGGTGGGAAGAGTACTGAAAAATCATACTCAAGTAAAAGTACTATTACTTACCATAAAATGTAATGTGAGTGGAGTAAAAGTACCTGTCCTAAATACCACTCAAAGTACGAGTAAAAAGTAGCCCCTTCAAAAGTACTCAAGAGTAGGGAGTAGTGAGTATTATGCTGTGACTTATTCCACCTTATACCCTGTGAAATAAATATGTAGCTTTATAACAGTGTCGTTCTCTTTTACATTCAAATTGCGCATTGTATTCTGCAGTGTATTTAGTAGCGGTTTAAAGCCATTTTGCGATTTATGTCATTATACATAGGCCTACAGTATAACCAGCAACAACCCGCTCCCTCTTCTCATCAATGACGCGACTGGCGAGATAGTCTTATTAAGCAGTCGTTGCTTGTGATGATTTTTGCGTCTTCTCGAACACGTCCATACTGCTGCATTAATAAAATGACCGTGCCTTCACTAATTTCGGTTGCCTGAAACATTCGGTGCATCCCTAATTCACATTGGCTCATAAAACCTAACACAGTTTTATTTATGCCCCCACACTATATTTGTGGCGTTTATTATACCATTTAACATAAATATTTAAGATATGATACTTAGCAAATATGAAATCTTTTAAATTAGAGGAAGAACTCTTGAATGCTGATATTTCAACCGGTCTGGGCAAGCAAAGTAGGCATGACATAACGACACAATTGCCCTTCTTCGCCTTCATTGTAAAAAGCTCCTTCAGGTACGGCCAAGGATGCTGAAGTGCTGTATTTGAGTTACTGCATGTTGAAGCATCCACCACACTTCCTTCCTCCTCCTCCTCCATGATTAAACTAAATTGGCGCCAGGTGTTTTGAAGTCTGTCTGATGCAAGTTTTCTATGCGCGATTTGATTGGGCGGAATCACTGGACTGATTATTCTCCTTAGCCAATCATCATTGACAGGAAAAAAAAAAAAAATGTAGTGACTGCAGGTTGAGGGAAAATAGTGCAGTAAAAGTACAGATACAGCACTAAAAATGTACTCAAGTACAAGTAAAAGTACACTGTTTTTAAACTACTTAATAAAGTACAATTCCTGAGAAAAAATACTCAATTACAGTAATGAGAGTATTTGTAATTCGTTACTTTACACCACTGGTAGTCACTCTGCTGTGCGTACACGTATAGCTGTGCTCTACCCAAGAGTGGTAAAGGATGTACGGACTAAACTCTATTTAGTCTTAGACATGGCACCGTAGAGATCTGGCTCTGTATGGTTTCTCAGTTTGTAATACAGTAAAAGTGGAGCACATGTTACTGGTGATAGCTAGCGCTCTCCACCTACAAGCTATAGCTATAAACCACATATACAAATAAAAAGTCACAGCTTGGTTTAGCAGTCATTTTTTATCCTGGTAAATCACACAACAAAAGTAGAGCATAAGCGGCACCTTAGAAGTTTCTATGGTTTAGACACAGCAAAAGGAAGCACCTCATTCTCTCAACATGATCTAAAAATGAAAACGTCCCATTTCATATTATTTCCAATCAGAGGCATGAAGTGAAATCAAGTAGTCCCATGTAGATTGAACAGGACAAATATAATTTCAATTTGCAAGTAAAACCACCATTTTGGTTCAAAAGAATGATTCTACTTGGTTTTCAATAGAGATCCAAGTGTCCAGGGTCCGAACTGCCGGGACAAAAGCATCAGAGCAAAACGGACATAAAGCAAAATCCCAGGGAGACATATCCTCATTCAACAGATTAAACCATGTTTCTCAATCAATAATCAGATTCAACAATCAGAAGATTCATTTGCCACAAAATAATTAAAATTGATGAGTACAATTCAAGTAAAACCATTTAAATGAAAAAACAAAATAACTAAATATGTACAGAGATTAAAATCACTTCTGAACATTGCATCTCAGATTAGGAAAATAAAAAATACATTCAACATGTACGCCGATGATGGAACCAATCTAGAACAGAGGTAAGTCGTGTGTAATCACTGTTGTAAAATATGAAACAGAAAATGGATTAAAGCAGACTTGGACTGAAGTGACGCTTGCAGAATGTTTATTTTGGGAGAACATGTAGGAATGATTGTCAAAGTCCATTCTCAAATCAGATTAGAAAGACCGTGAATGTGTTAAAACCACATTTAAAATCAAAGTTCATGTGAAAATGGGTTGTGTGTGATTCAAAACCTATTTTGACTCTATTGTTACAGTTTTTCTTATTTGCTTTGGCTCATTTCTTGAATGAAAAGTATTTCTAAAAACAGTCCCTGACAGTTAAGTGTTTCTCACCGTTTTAGACAAATGTCATTGTTTTATGGCATGTTCAAGACGTGTGAGCACAATTTTTGAAAAGTACAAATTTCTACAAATCTGTACAAAATAACTGTTTCACTTATCACAACTTAAATCTGATTCTCAGTTAAGTCAAAGTTATCACAATCTTTAATCATTGTTGAACAGTTTGAGTTTTGTATAAGCTCACACCCCCTGGAGGTGGAAGTATAGAACCATCAGACATGATGGGGTGTTCCCTCTGAACATTTGTTTTTTCATCAGGATGTGATTTGTGTAATCATTTTAACCATAATTCTTGATTCCAACAATGAAAATGTGTCAAGCGGCAACTTTACATTGTGACTCCAACTACCTCTTCATCAAACATCTGAAGGTTTGATGAACTACTCAACTGTTCTGACAAATGCACTTATAGTTTAGAAGAAACACTGAACTGTTTCAGAAAATGTGCCAAAGCCATTGAGGAAAACCGTAAATTCAGGTCACAATTCATGCACATTACTTAGGGTTTTTTTTAAAAGTCCAATTGAAACGATCTTCTATGATTATTATAAAGCAATGAAATTGACTTCCTGGAATACAAGTTAGTTGTGTTCCAGATTCTGACGATTTCATTTCACTTCAGAGCCATCATGGCTGATAATTCTGGACTTGCCGTAATCCAAACGCTCCCAAAGCCACTCACGCACACATGACTTTTTTTTTTTTTTGCACATTGTGTTTGATAGACTACAAAATAATAAAAATAAATGATTTAGTCATAAAATTATGTACAGATTCTAGACAACATATAATTATTTGATTTAAGGAAGAGTCTGACAAAACAAATTGTTTGCAGGTGACAAAAGGAAATTCACAGAAGCAAAAAGATCAAGGTGCACTTCACATTTGTGCAACTTAAGCACATTGAAAAAATAAAGACTACAAACATGGCGTGCAGTTGGAAGATGAGGAAATCAGAGTTCCTACACCTTTTACAGGGCTCTTAAAGTAAATTAAATTTAAAATTATTTTAAATGTTTTATTTTATAGACATTGTAGATTGTTTTTTTCACCTAAAAATTTCAATTTCGACTTTTCCACAGTGCTTAAGAACCCTGGTAACTCCAACAGAAGGGTTGCAGTGTGTGAAGAGGTGAGAAACTTTAGGCAAGAGGTAAGGCAACAGAGAGTCTTTCCAGATGGATGTGCTCGAGGGAAAACCGAAGGCTAGAAGAGAAGAACAACAGGGTTCAAAGAAACAAGGCAGAAAACCTCAAAGGAAAAGACTCAAGATGATGTTGACATCTGTGAGACCATGAGGCGTTTGTGTTTAAAAGGGTTAATTTGGGAGCACTTTTGTGCTCAGTGCAAAAATCCAAATATTAATACTGCAAACACACAGGGAGTATTAGTGGCTGTTAAAGGTACATTGTGTAAAGGTTTGTAGCATTCTGTTCAACAAAATAGAATTTGTCTAAATGTTTCTATGTTTTCAATAGAGCCCTGTCACTTTTGCTGATCTTGCCAAAAAAAAAAAAAAAAACATATATCCCCAAGGCCAATAAAAGACGACATGAATGAGTTCCATTACTTCAACACTTTTATGAACTTCACAGCTTCTACAAAAGGAGGGATGAGAGGTTTTCTAACTGTGAAAAGAAAAACTGCACCACCAGATGCCACTAGAAGCTACACACTGCACCTTTAAGCTGTGAATAAAGATTGACACCAAGTCAAAGTAATAAAGCATGTGTATTGCCCCCTGGTGGATGACATCGGTATAGCTCACATGCCAACACTAGGTCAGAGAGATATTGAACAAAATTATCTGATTTTTCATAATAATTAGAATCATTTCTGTTTTTTGGCCAAGGATTGGGACTTGCTTTACATATTCTTAGAGGATATTTAAGTGATATGTCTTGAAGAATAACGCTATAGTGCTTAACCTGGAAGCAATAAAGTTAAACATGTATTGTAACTAAAATCTTCATTGTATTTTGTTACTTTATACATTAAGTGCTGTTGTTATTGATTTGAGTTCAAAAGAAATGCAAGCATGTCGTTCTCACATATATAAAACTGATATAGGTTTTGTGAAAAATAAAAGAGCTTTAGGGTCACGTGATTCAAATTTATGTAGTGCTGGGGGGGACACAGGCAAAACCCAAAAAAAAAACTAAATGGAAAGAATGGAAATGTCTTGCACTGAATATTCTCCTAAGTTCCAACAAATATGTACAGACAGATACAGGCACTTGTATTTCTTTGGTTGGAGAAACCCAACATTGCAGGAGTAATGCATTCACAGAGCTTCAGAGTCCCTCGCTGTAGTTCTGCAGTTCAGTAGGCAACTGGTTTAGGTCACGTCTGTCCCACAAGTCTGTCCATGTCACAGGTAAGTTCTGATATAGTCCTGTGAGGTCTTTTTAACCCTCTGACAGCGCCACCTGCAACACATCACAGCACATAAAAGGATTAACTGCATCAGCACAGTTCAATCAATTAGAGGAAACATTATTCAGAAATCACAGCAGAGAAAGTAAAGCTGAAGAAGGAAAAATATATTTTTCAAATTTATGTTAGTGGCCAAAATACATGTGTAGTCTGGAGTTTTACATTTAATAATGGCAAAATGCAGCAAATACACTGCCTGGCATCTATAATTACTTTCTAGACAGATTGTGTATTGTATCGCTATATTTCAATAAAATTATGCAATATGACAATTGTTTTTATCCAGATTTAATAATGTATCAATGATGGGAGAGTCTTTGCAAAGGTGATCACTTTAAGGACTGAACTACCTTACTGTTAGTAATTATCCAGTGAAAAGTCCCAATCACAAAGCAGTTCGGCACAGTTTCATTTGATTTGACAGACTTTTGTTCTATAGGTATTCTAAAATCTGTCTCCAGTGCACTAGGTGAGGATAAACCATACGCCAGAACAATTGAACAGCATTTTGATTGAAGATATTCATTCATAAAGTGAGGTTTAGGTCTTTTCTAGTGTTGTAAGTTGATAAAAAAATGTAGACTATAAACTCATATCTGTCCTAAAACACTGTACTAGTTGTACGACAGTGGATACAAAAGCCCAGATCAGATGTTGCCAGAGATATGAGATTTGGCAAAAATGTCATCACGATTTTTCACATGCCAAGATCACAATTTTGATGCCTGTAAACATTTGAGAGCCAACTTTAATGTTGTTAATGTGTGGAGGTTGCCGAGTTATTCACAACAATAGTGTGTGGCGAACAAGTCTTTACCATTAAAGCAGCACTTTGCAGGTCTGGCAGTTTCTTTGCTGTTTTTGTTTGTATTTTTCCCGATAGAGCCCCTACAGCTTCGGTGTAATGCCCTCCTCTCTTCCCGTTTGACTGTGAGCAACAGTTTTCTCTGCCAAAGCTTCTTTTACGCCGGCTCTGCCACGTTGAATTTCTTAGATTGACTGGGGCGAGTGTTTATATGTGTAGTGTCGTAAACTAATTAGTTTCTCATGAAACCCGAAACTCCCGCAAAACTTTTAATCCAAGGTATGGCAGGCGCCAGCCATATTTTGCAAGGCTGTTTTTTCCACTAAGAGGCGCCAGAAGGGTTTGAGACAGACCCCATTCACCACAAAATGAGCCTTTAACCCATCACAATGCCTCCGAAGCCGTTACGTTAAGATCAAAATCTTTAATGAGCATTAACTCAATTGACCGTTCACGTAATACAGCGATTTTTCCATATTGGCAGATAGTCAACACATAATGTTGAGTTAATCATAAAGAGACTTTATTATCATCTCATCATTGGCCCCTAGGTGTTGCTGTCTTAATAAGTGCAGGTCGATATTAAGAAAATGTGTCAGCAGTAATAGCAGGAAAAAATAAAGGACAAGCCTGTAATATTTTACAATATTGCAATTCAAACATTTATTGCAATGTGAAAAAAATTGCAATTTATTGTGGAACACTACTACAGAACTAAACCTAAAACAACTAATGTTTGGTGGAAACCAAAAAGTCCTGGAGGGGATTTTTTGAACAGGCAGAGTTTGATGTGCAGACACTAAATGAAAAATAATAGGCAGGAAAATACCTCAACTATGATGTGAAAGGTGAAACCATGAAAGAAAAGCCACATTCTGACAGTTAGAAGTAAAGAAGCAAACAGTGATTGGAGGACGCGTCTTAGACCAATCACAGGTCAGTGGGATGTGTCGCTGAGGCTACCTGTCTGTGTCATTTAGCAGTGCTGGGGTCTGCTGTACCTTCTCAGGGCAGAAGTCGGGGTTGCTTTGCCGGATTTTGCCAGGTCGGCCCTTGATGACGGCGTAGCAGAACATGGTGATGACCATGACAAAAAGGAAGTAGCTTGTGTGCATCAGGTGCAGGTTGATGAGGGAGCGGTCATCCTGTCAATACAACAACTGAGTCAACCACATGGATAACTAAAACCTCACAACAGAAAATACATCACTTTATTTTTTTTTGGGTTGTCATAGGTTTTGAAGTTTGATCGTTATTTTATGAAACCATTAACTAGTCTAATTGAGTTTTATTCATCTAGTTTGGATTTTATGTGAAAAAGACAAAAAAAATATTTTGCTTTAGCTTCATTCTGATGCTTGTAGCTCAATACTCATTTCTGAACAATAGCAGGGTTGTTTAATGGTAATACTCAAGATGATCAAGTAACTATATAAGGTTTATGTGTTGAAATTGCAGCTCAACTTAACAGAGACAATATATTCCTTAGGAACATATGTATAATTAAACACCATTTTTCTAAGACATGAAGGATGCAGTCACTTATAACTGTGTCTCTGTGCCCAATTAACTTATATTCCTTTTATTATTAAAATATAATTTGGTTACACATTTGTTATCATATGGCACCAGACTATGTAGAGAGGTTAAGAACAAATTAACCTAATACTAGAACTGGGCCAAAAAAATGTAGTCGCATAACATCATCAAAAATTTCAATTGTGAGACAAGTGACAATATAAAGTACTGACATATGTAACCATTGATCATCGGTGATCAAAGAAGAAGTGATATCCTCAGATGTGAAGCGCAATATGCAATGCCTTGTGACAGAGGCACACACTAATAATGTGTAATAATACACACACCACTAAATTAGTCAGTCAGCCATCTTATTCACTGACACAACCTGTGTTGTGTGAAGTAGAGACTTGCACGGGACTGACTTTTCAATTCTCTTATCAAGCGTCTCTTCCTGGTCCCTCCCGACTCGTGCCCGAAGCCAACATCGACTCTTATGCCCATCGAGTCCCGACTAAAACTAATTTTAAAATGAAGCCTAAACAAGAGCTAGTACAAAGCTGACTTTTTTTAATTTACCGCAAAACAATTGGTGTTCTCAATGCGCTACAATGTACAGAAACATGCTCAAATAGTCTACTCATCCTGTAGAGAGAAAGAAGCATCAGGTGACATTGATGTAAACAAAGCAATCTTAAATCAAACAGTTTTCTCCTTCCTTGTCTGAATAAAGAGCTTTGTCTTGTTCACGTCTTTATCGATGGCTTTTATCACCGCTTAATAAGAGTGCGTTTCGGAGAGGAGCAGAAGAACAAAAATGAGTTAATTGGGATAGCCTATAAGTTCTGGTGTTGGTTAATTATAGGGCTACAGGCTTAGTTGTTTTTACAGCTTTTGCAATTCGAAACAATGTAGTCCTGACTATAGCACAAATATTATAGAGTACATTTATTATCAACCCACTTTAAATTAATTCATGGAATAAATTATAAAAATAAATCAAAATGGATTGAATGAAGTAACGCTATATAGCCTATTCAAAATGATAAGTTATCAGCCTAGAAGTTACTAAATTGCTTTAAAAGATGAGAATATTTATTTGTTTTACGTATTATCTATTGAACAAAATATCTTGGTAAAGATAACGGGGCTCTTTGGCTCTATTGACTCCTCGCAGTCCTCCTTACATGCTCCTCCATGCTCTTCGCTGTGTTTCTCCAACTCAGGAGCTGGTGTATTTTAGCCTGACCACCTGCTCCCATCCAAGCCCATGTGAATCCCGCCCAAGCCCACGTGATTCCCGCTCAATCCTGCAAGATTTGCATCGGTTCCCGGGAGAGCCACGGGACTTCACGCCCGCTGCAGGCCTCTAGTGTTGACCGAGCAAGATGTGCAATGATGTGCAATGCCATCAATGACAGCTTGAAGTCTTTTGTGGTAGTGGCTCTATATTTTCTCAGATGGTAAAGTGGCACATTCTTTTTGTCAAAAAGCCTCCTCGTTCATGATAAATTCTTGGGCTGTCTTGCATGAACTGCACATTTGAGATCTCGACCGGCCGACACTCTCAGTCACACACACACACACACACACACACACACACACACACACTCACTCACACTAAAACACACACACACTCACTCACACTAAAACACACACACACTCACTCACACTAAAACACATACACACTCACTCACACACACACACACACACACAGTCACTCTCACACACACACACACACACACAGTCACTCTCACACACACACACACACACACACACAGTCACACACACACACACACACACACACACAGTCACACACACACACACACACACACACACACACACACACACACACACACACACACACACACACACACACACACACACACACACACACACACACACACACACAGTCACTCACACACACACACACACACAGTCACTCTACACACACAGTCACACACACAGTCACTCCTCACACACAGTCACTCTCACACACACACAGTCACACACACACACACTCACACACACAGTCACTCACACACACACAGTCACTCCACGCACACAGTCACACACACACACACACAGTCACTCTCACACACACACACACACACACACACACACACACACACACACACACACACACACACACACACACACACACACACACACACACACACACACACACACACACACACACACACACACGTAAGATACATGCATTAATCAGCAGAAGGAATTTTTCTTTAAAGATGAGAGGAAAACTCACATCAGGGACGATGACAGTGAGCTTGGGGTTGAGGGCGTGGTACACTTTGCCAATGGCTCCTTTATAACACCAGAAGGGGTTGTAGTCTTGACTGTACTTGGTGTCCGAGTCTCGGACTGTGGTGAACAACTTGTACCAGGATGTGGCGTTGGTGTAGGTCTCTGGGACACAGTGTGGTGGCTGCCTGGAGATGACAAGTAGACAGAACAATGAAATCTTTGGGCCAGATTTTCATGACGTGAAACACAAAGCGCTTGGCAGATGGCACACTTCTTTTCAGGGCGTGTCTAGAGTAGGTGCATCATTTGAAAAAGGCTGGATATGGCATAAATGGAACACTCCATATTTGGTAAGTTTAGAGATTTTAATGGCTTATTTCACCTGTGAACTCAAGGGACATGTCATGACAAGATGCCAAATAACATGTATTTGACAAATAACAGCAGGTATTAATACTGTATGTTATTTTACGGTACAGGAATTTGCGTCATATCTGTAAAATTAACAAAATAAAATCACCTTAAATAGAATATAAACGGAATAGACAGACAATCAGATACAGCAGACATCAGACTCTCACTAGTAATTTATTTATAGAAACACACTGTCCACAAGGGACTTGTTACGCTTGTGTTTAACTGAAATAAATGAAGAGCAATAGTGGTGTATAGAAGTAAAACAGGGCATAACCTGACATCAGAAGCAGAACATGGATGGATGAATAGATAATAAATTAAAGGACAAACAAACAAAACCTCACAGCTTTCAATTGTGGATTTACAGCATGAGGCAGTCTGGACACGGAGCAGGTGAGTATATATATATATATATATATATTTTTTTTTAAAAGGCTGGACAATTATTTTATCGCGCATTAATGTCGGCCCATTAGTATAGTGAAAGATGTCGGTCTGAAGAACATTCTTAAGATCGCAAGAAATGACTGCACGTACAGTCCTGCTCACCATTATTGGCACCCCTTCATGTTTTGCATAACTGAGTGAATGTCTCCAGAAATAAATGGAAATGTACCAAATTTATATCAGCAGGATCTTTTAATTGGAGGTCCAAAGTAATTTAACAAAGACAATTGTTATTTCAACATAGATATTGTAATTATAAAGAAAAAACAGAAAACCAGCGTGTGCACTAATATTGGCACCCCTCCTTAATTAGGGCTGGGTACCGAACTTCGATGCCTTTATGGTATCAAACGAAAAACTTCGATACTATGAGTATCGAAAAATTATTTATCTTTCGGTGCCAAATTTCGGTTCCAAAAGCCAAGCGGCGGGTTTTTTTTTTTTTTTTTGCCAAGCGGCTGTGTCTGTGTGAGCTTGTAGCATACGTGCACGTAAGGAACTACATTCGCCGTGATTAGCTGTCCACCACCACGTGACGTGACTGACGGTGGGATATCTGAAGATACTCGCACTCGCAGTCACACAACACAAGTGTAACGTTAGTTGTTTTTTCTCCAAACGTTCCAGTTTTATAATGCCAAAGAGATCTAAAGTGTGGCTACACTTTATAAAAGTAGATGCCGAGTCAGCAAAGTGTAACATATGCGACAAGTGTATTGCAACCAAAGCCGGCAATACCACAAATTTAATGAAGCATTTGACCATGCACGGGATCAATATGAAGGCAGGAAGTTGCACGGTATTCGACTGTAAAAAGAAGGAACCAGAGGAGCCTTGCACCTTATCGGAGTCAAACCTGCCCCTTCAACATCATCTGGCATTTCTGACATTGTAGCAGGTAAGAAAGGAAGATATTACCTTTTTAGCGAACAGAAGTTAAAGTAATTGTTTACGCGAGTGGTTTGAATGTGTGGATGCAACTCTGCGTTGCGATGTAACGTTACCCAGGCGCTAGCTTTAACCTTATTCTTTGACCAGGCAACATCTTTGTTTTTCCAGCGTAACGTTAAGGTTTCACATTTTAGAAATATTTGACAGATAAGTGTAATTTCCCTACTTAAACCAAATGCATCCCCATGACGTTGACTACCACTTAATGTATGTTAGCTTGTGCTGCTAGTCGGTTGCTGTAGCGTTAGCGCTGTTATTTCCCCCTTCACATTAGCCTCTGCCTCCTTTTTTGCAGAGGAAGACATGGCGATAGAAGTAACAGCCAACAGCATGACCAGCACCTCAGAGAAGATTCAGGAGGAGATACAGCTCTACAGAGGTTTGCCGTGTACACTCTCTACAGTGAATCCAGCAACTTGGTGGTGGAGTAAGAAGGACACACTGCCAATGCTATCCAGCTTGGCAGCCAGGTTCCTCTGTGTACAAGCCTCATCGACGCCCTCAGAGCGTACATTTTCTACGGCTGGGGACACCATTAGCCTGTCTGTTGCCAGAAAAAGCCGACATGTTGATCTTTCTGAAGAAAAACTGCTGGAGTTACCCACAAATACAGTTTGATTTTGCACTAAAAAGTTTTTTTTTTTTTTTTTTTACATTCCTATGAATTTTAGTTGGTTCAATATTAGGATGTACACAATATAATTTATTTATTTATTTATTTATAATATGTTCATGTTGTGGCAAAAAGGTTTCTCTTTTTTTGTAAATTTTGGCCAAGTTAGGATTGATACGATGTGTGAAGTGTGAGTGTGAAGTGTTACCAGAATTTGTTTTAATTAAGATGAAAAATAAAAGTTTTGTGTTGATTTTGAAATGGATTTTAAAACACGTTATCGAAAAAAGTATCGTTAGGAACCGGTATCGAAACTGAGGTATCGAAATTGGCACCGGATCGAAAGATTTTGAACAATACCCAGCCCTATCCTTAATATTTGGTTGCACACCCTTTGGCAGCGATGACAGCCTCCAAACGTTTCTTATATCCATCGATGAGCTTCTTGCACTTCTCGGGTGGCATTTTCTCCCACACTTCCTTTGCAATATGCTCAAGCTCTTGAACATTTGCAGGGTTCCTTTCTCCAATGGCAGTTTTCAGCTCCCCCCAAAGATTTTCAATTGGATTGAGATCAGGACTCATTGCTGGCCATTTTAAAACAGTACATTTTTTCCCTTTCAACCATTCCTGCGTGCTTTTGGAGGTGTGCTTTGGGTCTTTATCTTGCTGGAGGACCCATGATCTTCGCCTCAAACCAAGTTTCTTACACTGGGCAAGACATTTCGCTCTAGAATTGCTTGATAATCTTCTGATTTCATGATGCCTTTGATACGGTCAAGGCCTACAGTACCAGATGCAGCAAAGCAGCCCCAAAGCATTATGGATCCTCCACCGTGCTTGGCTGTTGGTATGGTGTTCTTTTCCTTAAATTCTTCATTGCGCCGTCTGTAAACATACTGTTTGTGTGCAGGACCAAAAAGCTCCACTTTTGTTTCATCTGTCCATAAAACATTGTCCCAGAAGGCTTGAGGTTTGTCCAGGTTCTCTTTCGCGAAGATCAATTGTTCCCTTTTATGCCTTTTCTTTAGCAATGGGGTCTTCCTTGGCCTCCGCCCATAAAGCCCCGCTTTGTTTAGTGTGCGTATGGTACTTGTTGAAACAGTTACACCAGACTGCTCCAGGTTGGTCTTCAGGTCTTTAGATGTTTGACGGGTGTTTTTCCACCATTCGTACCAACCTTCTAAGACTTCTGTCATCAATTTTCTCTTCCCACGTCCAGGAGGTTCTCGACAGTTCCATGCCTGGAAAACTTCTTAATAACATTACGCACCGTTGAAACAGGGATGCCAAGGTCTTTGGAGATGGCCTTATACCCTTTGGAGGCCTTGTGCTTGCAAATAATAGCATTTCTGGTGTCCTCAGATAGCTCCTTTGTCTTTACCATTGTCACACATGAAGAGGGAATAACAGGTGGCTTTTTATAAAACCAAAATGTTCATTTATTGGCTAATTCGGGTCACATGGTTGGAGGCAATTCATCACAGGTGATCCTCATTTGAGATCTGCAACAGGTGAGCCAAATTGGTTTTCCATACTGATTTGCAGCAAAGGGTGCCAATACCACTGACAAGGCAAGCATTATGGTTTTCTCTGTTTTCCTCATAATGTTTATCTTTTTAAATGTTATTTATCATTTACTGTTTTTTGTCAAACACAAGCGATCTGTAGTAATATGTTGGTTAATTTGATACATTTCCTTCAGTAGATATTCCACAATATGTACATAAACTTCACGGGTGCCAATAATGGTGAGCAGGACTGTATGAGCCGCCCTCATCCAGTGCTTTTTAGTGGGCCGGTACCCACCGGTACTCAGTACCGCCACTTCCAAATATGGCTCTTAAGCATACCACCACTTCTCCGTGCGCCCAGAGCGTGCTTTTAGTGTACCAATTATATATATATATAAGCGTCTGGTGGCCGGGTCTATCCCCACGGGGCCCGGCCGTGGGGATAGACCCTAGCCCGAAGGAGCGACGTGGGGCTGACCTCCCGTGGGCCCACCACCTGCGGGAGGAACCGTAAGGGGCCGGTGCACAGTGGATTGGGTGGCGGTCGAAGGCGGAGGCCTCGACGACCCAATCCCCGGACACGGAATCTGGCACTAGGGACATGGAATGTCACCTCGCTGGCGGGGAAGGAGCCTGAGCTTGTGCGGGAAGTTGAGAGATACCGACTAGAGATTGTCAGGCTCACCTCCACGCACGGCTTGGGCTCTGGAACCCAAATCCTCGAGAGAGGCTGGACTCTCCATTACTCTGGAGTTGCCTGCGGTGAGAGGCGGCGGGCTGGTGTGGGCTTGCTCGTAGCCCCCCAGCTCAGCCACCATGTGTTGGAGTTCACCCCGGTGAACGACAGGGTCGCTTCCCTGAGCCTTCGGGTCGGGGATAGGTCTCTCACTGTTGTTTGTGCTTACAGGCCAAATGGCAGTGCAGAGTACCCGGCCTTCTTGGAGTCTCTGGGAGGGGTGCTGGAAAGTGCTCCGACCGGGACTCCGCTCTACTGGGGACTTCAACGCTCACGTGGGCAGCGACAGTGACACCTGGAGGGCCGTGATTGGGAGGAACGGCCCCCCAGATCTGAACCCGAGCGGTGTTCTGTTATTGGACTTCTGTGCTAGTCACAGTTTGTCCATAACGAACACCATGTTCAAGCATAAGGGTGTCCACCAGTGCACGTGGCAGCCGGACACCCTAGGCCGGAGATCGATGATCGACTTTGTAGTTGTTTTATCTGACCTGCCAAAACTGTTTACAGTGGAGGTTGGAATCTGCTAACTTTAACTGGGGATATTGTTGGACGGTGGAAGGAATACTTCGAGGATCTCCTCAACCCCACCGAAGCAGAGGCCGAAGGCTCGGAGGTGGACTCGTCCATCACCTCGTGGCACCTTGTGGGGAGTGCTCTGGGAGTATGGGGTCTGGGGCCCTTTACTAAGAGCTGTCCGGTCCCTGTAAGACCGGAGCAGGAGCTTGGTTTGCATTGCCGGCAGTAAGTCAGACCTGTTCCCAGTGCATGTTTGACTCCAGCAGGGCTGCCCTTTGTCACCGGTCCTGTTCATTATCTTTATGGACAGGATTTCAAGGCGCAGCCAGGGGCCGGAGGGAGTCTGGTTTGGGGACCACAGGATCTCGTCTCTGCTTTTTGAGGATGCTGTTGTCCTGTTGGCTCCATCAAGCCAGGACCTCCAGTGTGCACTGGGACGGTTTGCAGCCGAGTGTAAAGCGGCTGGGATGAGGATCAGCACCTCCAAGTCTGAGACCATGGTTCTCAATCGGAAAAGGGTGGCTTGTCCCCTTCAGGTTGGTGGTGAGGAGCTCGGTCACTCGCGAGGAGCTTAAAGTAGAGCCACTGCTCCTCCACATCGAGAGGAGCCAGCTGAGGTGGCTCGGGCATCTCTTTCGGATAGGGCTGGGTACCGAACTTCGATACCTTTATGGTATCGAACGAAAAACTTCGATTCTATGAGTATCGAAAAATTATTTATCTTTCGGTGCCAAATTTCGGTTCCAAAAGCCAAGCGGCCGGGTTTTTTTTTTTTTTTGCCAAGCGGCTGTGTCTGTGTGAGCTTGTAGCATACGTGCATGTAAGGAACTACATTCACCGTGATTGGCTGTCCACCACCACGTGACGTGACATATCTGAAGATACTACTCGCACACAACACAAGTGTAACGTTAGTTGTTTTTCTCCAAACGCGTTCCAGTTTTATAATGCCAAAGAGATCTAAAGTGTGGCTACACTTTATAAAAGTGGATGCCGAGTCAGCAAAGTGCAACATATGCGTTTGTAAGTGTATTGCAACCAAAGCCGACAATACCACAAATTTAATGAAGCATTTGACCATGCACGGGATCAATATGAAGGCATTAAGTTGCAGGGTATTCGACTGTAAAAAGAAGGAAACAGAGGAGCCTTGCACCTCATCGGAGTCAAACCTGCCCCCTTCAACATCATCTGGCATTTCTGACATTGTAGCAGGTAAGAAAGGAAGATATTACCTTTTAGCGAACAGAAGTTAGAGTAATCGTTTACGCTAACGCGAGTGGTTTGATTGTGTGGATGCAACTCTGCGTTGCGATGTAACGTTACCCAGGCGCTAGCTTTAACCTTATTCTTTGACCAGGCAACATCTTTGTTTTTCCAACGTAACGTTAAGGTTTCACATTTTAGAAATACTTGACAGATAAGTGTAATTTCCCTACTTAAACCAAATGCATCCCCATGACGTTGACTACCACTTTATGTATGTTAGCTTGTGCTGCTAGTCGGTTGCTGTAGCGTTAGCGCTGTTATTTCCCCCTTCACATTAGCCTCTGCCTCCTTTTGCAGGAAGACATGGCGATAGAAGTAACAGCCAACAGCATGACCAGCACCTCAGAGAAGATTCAGGAGGAGATACAGCTCTACAGAGGTTTGCCGTGTACACTCTCTACAGTGAATCCAGCAACTTGGTGGTGGAGTAAGAAGGACACACTGCTAATGCTATCCAGCTTGGCAGCCAGGTTCCTCTGTGTACAAGCCTTACCGATGCCCTCAGAGCGTACATTTTCTACGGCTGGGGACACCATTAGCCAGGAGCTGGCCTGTCTGTTGCCAGAAAAAGCCGACATGTTGATCTTTCTGAAGAAAAACTGCTGAGCGGTTACCCACAAATACAGTTTGATTTTGCACTAAAAAGTTTTTCTTTTTTTTACATTCCTTTGAATTTTAGTTGGTTCAATATTAGGATGTACACAATATAATTTATTTATTTATTTATTTATAATTTGTTCATGTTGTGGCAAAAGGTTTCTCTTTTTTCTGTAAATTTTGGCCAAGTTAGGATTGATACGAAGTGTGAGTGTGAAGTGTTACCAGAATTTGTTTTAATTAAGATGAAAAATAAAAGTTTTGTGTTTATTGTATTTGTGTTGATTTTGAAATGGATTTTAAAACACATGGTATCGAAAAAAGTATCGTTAGGAACCGGTATCGAAACTGAGGTATCGAAAATGGCACCGGATCGAAAGATTTTGAACAATACCCAGCCCTACTTTCGGATGCCTCCTGGACGCCTCCCTAGGGAGGTGTTCCGGGCATGTCCCACCGGGAGGAGACCCCGGAGAAGACCTAGGACACGCTAGAGGGACTTTGTCTCTCGGCTGGTCTGGGAACGTCTCGGTATCCCCCCGGAAGAGCTGGAGGAAGTCTCTGGGGAGAGGGAAGTCTGGGTGTCTCTGCTTAGACTGCTGCCCCCGCGACCCGGCCCCAGATAAGCGGTAGAAGATGGATGGATGGATAGACATTAATGTATCTATAATATTCATCTTTTCATTCATTCCTTTTTTTCCCCCCATTATATAAATCTCAAATTGTGCACAGCTTCAATGCCTTACATGAGTGTTATCAGGCCTCAGTCTGTCTTGTGCTAGATCTTGCCTTAGAACGCCCACAGCGGTGCATGGCGGCTTGTCCACACCCAAGTCAGGTGAAAATGTCAAATCAGCCATGCAACAATGACTATGAGCCTTTCGCCAGCCGTAAGATCAGGCTCAAGATCATATCTGTCAAAGAGGCACGCATCACACCACTACTGAAGAAACCCACTCAACCCTACACTGTTAGAAAACTACAGACCGGTTTCCCTCCTTCCCTTCATTGTCAAAGCCCTGGAGCGAGTTGTGTTTACTCAGCTCTCATCCTTTCTCACACGGAACAACCTCCTGGACCAGAACCAGTCTGGGTTCAAGAGCAGACATTCCACCGAAAGTCATCGAAGCACTGGGACTGGGAAAGGCAACATCCAAGTCATCTGTACTCATCTTACTGGATCTGTCTGCTGCTTTTGACACTGTTAATCATCACATCCTCCTGTCCTCTCTCAGTGCAATGGGTGTCTCTGGAATGGCGTTGCAATGGTTCAAGTCTTACCTCTCGGATAGGTCATTCAGAGTATCCTGGAGAAACGAGGTCTGTGAGTCCCAACATCTCTATACAGGGGTGCCACAGGGCTCAGTGCTTGGAGCGCTACTCTTTTCCACATACATGACATCCCTTGGTTCTGTCATTCAGAAGCATGGCTTTTCCCATCACTGCTGCAGATGACACTCAAATCCATTTGTCATTTCAACCTGACGATCCGACGGTCTCTGCTCGCGTCTCGGCATGCCTGAGTGACATCTCACTTTGGATGAAGGACCATCACCTGCAGCTGAACCTTGCAAAAACAGAACTGCTTGTGATTCTGGCCAACCCAAAGACCCACCAAAACCTCTCTATTCAACTAGGCTCATCAACCATTACACCGTCCAGCACTGCCAGAAATCTGGGATTGGTAATTGATGATTAACTAAACTTCACAAGTCATATTGCCAGCACCACCCGGTCCTGTAGATTCATCCTCTACAACATTAGAAAATTAGATCTTTCCTATCAGAGCACTCTACACAAATCCTAGTCCAGGCTCTTGTCCAAAATGGATTATTGCAATGCTCTACTGGCTGGACTCCCTGCTGCACAACCAAACCTCTGCAGATGATCCAGAATGCAGCGGCAAGAGTGGTCTTTAATGAACCAAAGAGAGCACATGTAACTCCTCTATTCATTAGGTTACACTGGCTCCCGGTTGACGCCCGCATCAAATTCAAAGCTATGCTCTTGGCCTACAAGACCACTACTGGCTCTGCACCCTCATATCTTCTCTCGCTAATACATACCTATGTTCCAACCAGATCCCCGAGCTTTGCAAATGACCAACGTCTGGTGGTACCATCCCAAAAAGGAAAAAAAAATATCACTCTCGCGTACCTTCTCTGGATCTGTTCCACATTGGTGGAATGATCTACCCGCTGCTACAAGATCAGCAGATTCTGTAGCCATCTTTAAGAAACACTTAAAAACACATGTCTTCCATCAACACCTGACTGACAAACACTGAATTCTACTTCCTTTCTATTGATTTCTTCTCTATGTAAAAAAAAAAATTAAAAACTTTATTATCCTTAGCTGGGTTTTAACCGACTAGTTTTTGGTGCACTTATGCTTTTTGTTACCTTGTGTTGTTAAAATTGCTTCCATTGTTTTCCTCACATGCAAGTCGCTTTGGATAAAAGCGCCTGCTAAATGACTAAATAAATGTAAATGTAAATATCTCAAAACCAGCATCATGTTTTTAAATACTAGTTTTAAATCCTGTTACGCTTTGTACTAACACTGTAAGTTAGTGTTGTCAAAAATATCGATATTTCGATAAATATCGATACTGAAATATCTGTAACGATACGATACTCATTTCCCGAAGTTTCGATACCGAGTATCGATACCGAATATCGATATCGAGTTTTTTTTTTTTTTTTACTTGCACTATTGGTTTCTGAATGTATGACAATCTGAGAGGCCTTTGAGCAAATGCACTACATGAGGGGTCTTCAAAAGGCGGACCGCGATCTGGACAGCAAGACGGTATTCATAATTACAAGCGCATTGTGTAAAACATATTTTTGAACCTACACTTCTAGGACGGCTATGTCAACACGCGCGGGTCCTCAGGTTACTACGGTTACGGCCAGAGCAGCGGGAAATTTCAACATGTTTAGCGTAGCCTGATAATGAGTTAGAAACAACTAAAATTTAAAAGCCTTGGCAAAACATAATAAAGATTCACTGACGTTATGGACAGGAGGGAACTTTTATTTTAATCAGAAAATAATTTGGCTTGAATTGATGATTTTGTATTTAAAATGTTCTCACACATGAAGGAGTACTAGGCATTATATGCAGGATTCCAGGCTGTTGTCAATAAACCACCAGGTCCTGAGCTTTAGCTTTAGCTCCTTTTGATTTTGTAGTATTTTCCTTTTGTCTGAGCTGTGTTTTGCGAAAGCTAAACACTCAAACATCCTCCTCATGTAACCAAAGAATAAAATACAGAAAACAGTGGATTATCAACATTAATCTCCATATTGTTTAAGATGCTGTAGGTGTGGAATAAATGAGACTTTACTTTAAAGAATTATATTCAAACACATATCCTTTTATTAAAAATTTCCGGACCCCTCACGGTGAGGAAAGTTAACTAAGGTCTAAGCGGACCTTGGCTGATTTTATATTTATCTTTAAATAAAAAAAATTAAAATAATAATATTGTGACAGTTGTTTTCCCTTTGGTATCGAAAATGGTATCGAATATCGATATTTTTGAAGGTATCGTATCGAAGTTAGAAATTCCAGTATCGTGACAACACTACTGTAAGTAATATATAAATATAAAAGTTACACACATCTTATCTGTGAACCTCAGACTGCTGGTTCACCTGTGATAATTAGAAAAAATAAGCAACAATGAGACTTTGTGATAAATAATAATTTATAAAGAGAGTTCAGTAAGTGTACAGTCTCGAACAGCTTTTGTGAGTGTATACCTTGGGGGTGTAGACCTGTCACCTGAGAACAAACCTCAGTTGATGGAGTAAATGCTACTGTTTATGTATGAGTTTGTCTAATAAACAGAGTACAGTTTGCGACCACAGTTTAGCTGCTAGGCCAAGAAGTTAAACTGTGTGGTCTTTTCTGTTGCCCACTTTATTTTTCTCTGAGAGTGATAAGCTTCACTTCGCTGATAAAACCTTTTAATGCAATGTAGGGCTGAAACAATTGATTATATAAATCGAGTAATTCAATTACAAAAATGCTTTGCTTTGATTATTTTTATGTTGCCTCCGTTTTTTGGGCTGGCACGTCCATCCAAGCTATTTTGATCATCCAGAGATCTGCCAAGTGTATCCACATGTCCTGGTTGTATGAACAAAATCCACCCTAACTTTCACACCTATACCTGTTCCTCCAGGGACCCTAGAGTCAAGTCCGGGAGCGCCCCATGTGTTCTTCAGTGTAGTCTCCACGGTGAGCTGATGACGAGAACGCTGTGGGTCTAAAGCTGAACACTTGTACTCTCTGCAGCCGTTTGAACTTTACTTTAAACTGTTTGGTTAAGGTGCTCACGTTACAATAACTGTTGTTTTAATATTAGCGCAAGAATCACTGTCTCTATGAAGGTCTCGGCTCATTTGTTTGTTAGATTTGTGTTAGCGCCATCAAGCTAAGGGAGCGTCACCCTCCGCTTGTCAGGACAGTCACTGTACTATTCAGAGAACTATTCTATTTATTATACGCAAATACCAGTGTACCAGTTAATTCACATTATCACTAAATGCACCGTAAACTTTAAAAGGCAGCTTTTGGAATAATCTCTCTATATTTAATTTTAAATGTGTATTTAATGCTAGGCATTAGGCGGAGCCTGAGATTTATTTTTCTTTTAAGGCATTTGAAATGCATTGAAACATACAAAAGTAAATTTCAATGAGGTATATTCTTTTGTTGCATTTATACTGCTCATTTAATGTGAAATGAAAGTGCCATTACAATGACAGTTTCTTAGATTGCTCTGCTTTGATGCTAGTTGTCATGAGAAAGCAGCATTTCCTTTTTAGCACAGAGAAAAAATAAAGTATACGTATCAGAGTCTCAAAAAAGTCATGAGATTGGGCTAAAACTAGACCTCTCTGACCAATAATTCCGGCATCTGTAATTTGAAAATTGTGATTTGTAATATTGCAATTAATTGTTCAGCCCTTGTGTGTACAATACATGTAAAGACTTAGACATCTGTGACTTAAGCATAAACCCCCTCTTTGACTGTGCACATTAAAACACAATATAAACTTCTACCTATCAGTTTATCAAATCCAAAGCACCTATATCAGTTAATTTTTTGTTACTTCCACACGCAAATAATTATGACAGAATTACAAAAACTAAAACTTTAACAAAATTGTAACTTCTTATAAAGTTTAATCCTTTTTAGCCCCAGATTTTGACACTAGCTAATTCAATATCCCTTTATTAAAATCCAATTTAACTCTTTAATTCTTTTAAGAACCTGCGGTGACCCTGAGTAGACCCAACAGTTCCTATCTGGCTTCCAGGAATGTAAAAAACAGACATGGAGAATGCACTAACTAACTAGTTTGTTTTACTCACACTGTGACAGGGAAGATGTTGCTAGTGGCTGTGATGGTCATACAGGTGCTGAAGACCACCTGCTCACAGTGACCGTGAAGCACGCAGTCGTCCGAATTCCATGACACAGGCAGGGTAAAGGTGATGTTGACATCCTCATGGGCTTCCCGGCCTATAAACACAAACAAAAATACACAGAATTAGACAGCAACCCTGAATTCTGATAAAAAGTAAACATGAATTTCAAGAACAATTCAACATGTCCAACTTGTATTTCAACATTCTTGTCATGTTTTCGAGTGATAGAGGTTACACATCTTCACTGGGCTGACACAGCAAACCTCCCAGCTGCTTCTGAAATCTAAACACAGTGGAAACAACTCCCACAGCAGGGTGGCACTCATAATCAAAGACTCCATTTCTAAAGTTGGCACGTTTGAAAAGGAAGTGAAGCCCAGAACATCACAGATGGTGAGCTGATAAATTTGGTGCACAAACATCCAACACTGTGCTTATGTAAACAATGACAAAAGACAATGACAACGAGATTCCAGTTTAACCAGTATTAACATTGTGCAAGGATTTAGTGGGCACAGTTTAGCAGAGCATTTATTATTAAAACAATTATTGAAAGACAATCAATCCCTCAGCCTTTAACAGTCACTGATTCTATATTGAAATATAAAACTAGATCTAAGTTTGTAAAGCAAGCGGTCAGACTTTTGTGAAACATATCTGTGTCTCAGTTATCAGAGTTATCTGTTTGTGACAAAGACAAAAACAAGTTCCTCATTTGAAGCCTCCGATAACTCTCTTTAACCATAACCACTTGTTTGTTCAGGACAAACTGCATGTCATGGTTTGCACAGGCAGATGAAGTCCGCAAAATGGCCGCGGTAATGTTTGCACATCTCATGAATAGTTTGGTGACTGTCCTGAGAAGCAGGGGATGAAAAGAGCGGGGGATGACATTAATTAGCTTGACGGAGCTAACACAAAGTTAACAAATGAGTTGTACAAAATATAAATATACAGTATTGTTTAAAATAATAGCAGTACAATGTGACTAACCAGAATAAACCAGGTTTTTAGTATATTTTTTATTGCTAAACGGCAAACAAGTTACCAGTAGGTGCAGTAGATTCTCAGAAAACAAACAAGATCCAGCATTCATGATATGCACTCTCTTAAAGCTGTGCAATTTGGCAGTTAGTTGAAAGTGGTGTGTGTTAAAAAAATAATGCGCAGCAACAAGTCCTCCTTTGTCTTAACCACGACTGTCCACAAACCAACTGCAGAGAGCTGCTGTTTTTCATCTGTCGAGTTGATTAAAACAGCTTTTTCCAATGAATCAGGGTAATTAAGATGCTTTAGAACAGCTTGGACAAATTTGAATAGCAAGAACTTTGAAATTGCCCATAGACTATAAGTTTGCAAAAGGAATGAATAATTTTAGACATGCCACTTTTTGTTCAAAAGTAAATAAAAGCTGAGAAATATTTTTTTACACAACAATGCCTCTTGTACATTGTCTTATTAACTTCTGGAAGTGTCATTTCCAATCAAGAAAAAATTGCTGGTTGAATAAAAGTAACTTTAACTCAAAATTTGCCAGGGGTATGAATAATTTTGGGCTTGACTGTAGGGGTGCGCCAAAATATATATAACGGCTGGATAGCTCAGGACTTTATACACAGGGGACCCAGGTTCGAATCCCCCTTGGGGCGCTATGAACTATCCAGTGTGGGTCCTTAGGCAAGACCCTTTGCGCAACTGCCTACCTCATAAAAATTATGAGACAATAAATGCTATGAGAAGACGGATCAGACGATGACCGGCCAAACAAAGTCCTATCTAACTATCGGCCAATTACCTGTCTCTCCCCAACATGGAAGCAAATGGCATCAGCGGCTAAGATATGTGGGCACATGGATCAATACATGAAGGGCATCGGCAAAGAAACCAGAGAAGCCAAACACCAACTCCTGGTTGACAGAATAGTCACCCAAAACTGCAGAACCTGGCACACCAACCTGTGCACTGCCTGGATTGATTACAAGAAAGCATATGATTCAATGCCACACACATGGATCACTGAATGCTTGGAGATGTACAACAGGACTCAATGAGGCTGTGGAAAACCACCCTTGAGGCTAATGGCAAGCCACTTGCACAAGTGTCCATCAAATGTGGAATATACCAAAGAAATGCTTTATCCTCACTGCTGTTCTGCATATGTCTGAACCCCCTCAGCCAAATAATCAACAAGACTGGCTATGGATACCGACTCAGGAATAGGGCCACCATTAGTCACCTCCTCTACATGGATGACATAAAGCTATACGCTAAGAGCGAGCGGGACATCAACTCACTGATCCACACCACCAGGATTTACAGCTCTGACATTGGGATGTCATTCGGGCTTGAGAAGTGTAGTCGAATGGTGACAAAGAGAGGGAAGGTAGTCCACACAGAAGGGGTCTTACTCTCAGAAGGAACAATAGACAGACATTGAGGATAGCTACAAGTACCTTGGAATACCACAGGCAAATGGCAACCTCGAAGAGGTAACAAGGAAAACAGCAACTGCCAAATACCACCAACGAGTAAGGCAAGTCCTAAGAAGTCAGCTCAATGGCAAGAACAAGGCACGGGTAATAAACAGCTACTCCCTGCAAGATACCCTGCGGGAATAATGTGGCCAGAAGAGATTCATTCATTTCATTCATTTTCATTTTATTGTCCACAATGTGGAAATTTGCCTTCGGTCTCATAAAAACAACAATCAAACCAACAACAACACAAACAACAAGAACAACAAGACTAACACACAGACATCTTCAGGGCAAAATGCAGTACAGCAGTAGCAATTACGTTACAATACATCAGCGGGACGTGTTGTTCAGCGTCCGAATTGCATTAGGAATAAAAGAATTTTTAAAAATATTACGATTTGCCCTAGGTACTCTGTAACGTCTAGCAAAAGGAAGGAGTTCAAATTCCCTATTGAGTGGATGAGTTGGATCATTTGCTATTTTAAAAGCTTTTTTCCTGAGAACTTCCTCGTACGTGGAACTTAATTGTTTCTGACTTGTCCCTATGATTTTTGAGGCGAGGTTTACTATTCTCTGCAGCTTACTTCTCCCTTTACGTTTAAATTACCATACCACATCGTCATGTTAAAGGTTAGAATACTCTCAATCAGATTCTTATAGACTATTTATAATGTGCTTGCTCACTCTAAAAGAGTTGAGCTTATGCAGTAAATGAAGACGTTAGTTACAGGTTTTAAAAATGTAGTCTGTGTTTTGACCGAAATTTAGATTAGAATCAATATATGTACCGAGGTATTTGAACTTTTCTACTACCTCTACAATTTTTCCCCTAATTATAAGGGGCTGCACAGGGTCCTTTCCATAGAAAACAAGTTCCTTTGTCTTTGTTACATTTATCTCTAGGAAACTTTCATCGCACCATTTCTGGAGAGATGACACATGTGCTCTATATACTTCCTCTCCAACTATGTCCCCCCTCTTTAGTAAAGCCACCAGGGCCATATCGTCTGCACTTAAACAAACGAAAATTATCCAGATCTAATTGGAATTCGTTTGTATAAATGGAGAAGAGTAATGGGGATAGATAGAATAGTCCCCTATGGGCGCCTGTATTAAGCACAAGGATGTCAGACCAGTGTTATTAACCAGAACCTGTTGAGGGCGGTCAGAGAGGAAGTCCCTTACGAGGTGGATAATACCACCATTTACTCCTATATCGATAAGTCTCTGCAGCAGGGTGTGGATCTGCATGCTGTTAAAGGCAGATGTAAAATCGATAAACAGGGTCCTAGCAAGGTGGGAGGGGGCTTGAAGGTGCTTTGCCAGGGTGTGAAACATACTGACAGTTGCGTCATCGGTTCCCTCATCATTTTGTAAGCAAACTGGAGATGATCTAAGCTGTTAGAAACTGATGCTGTAATATGTTTGCTTATAACTTTCTCAAAACATTTTCCTAGGATGGAAGTGAGGGCAATGGGCCTGAAATCTTCTAGTTCAGTGGCTCCAGGTTTTTTCGGAATAGGCACAATATTGGATATTTTCCATAATTTGGGCATTGTTACGGAATTAAGCAAGTACTGGAATAACTCCAGCACAATACCTTTTAGTTCATGGACATTTTCTTTTAAAATTCTCCCTCTCAGGCCATCTGGCCCCGGGGCTGAGTTGGTCTTAATACTGGACAGGCTGGCTATAATATCATGTTCATTCAGTGTAATAGGGGCATATCCCGAAATGGACCTACACACACTTTCACGTTCAGCACTAAAATCATTTTTGTCAAAGCGACTGAAAAATACATTTAGATCATTTGCAAAAGATGGAGAGGAGTGTGACAGGGGGGTATGGTTTTGTTTAGTTTCCCGACCCATCATCACATTTAAACCACATTTAAACCACAGATACAGACCACAGACGTTAAGACACAAAAGCTCCTCACCATGCATGGAGGGTTCCATCCCAAATCCAGCACCCTGAGACTGTACGCTAGCTGTAAAGAAGACGGCCGTGGACTAGTGAGTGTGAGAGCCACTATCCAAGATAAAACATCCAAGATCCACAAGTACATCCAAGACAAGGCCCCAACAGATGACGTGCTCAGTGAATGTCTCAGGCAATGGGGAACAAAGGAAGAAGTGCTGGAGGAGGGACCATCATGGGAGGACAAACCCCTACATGGGATGTACCACCGGAACATAACTGAAGTGGCTGATATCAAGAAATCCTACCAATGGCTAGAGCGGGCTGGAAAGCACAGAGGCCCTCATTATGGCTGCACAGGAACAGGCCCAGAGCAATAGAGGCCCAGATCTACCACACCAGACAAGACCCAAGGTGTAGGCTGTGCAAAGAGGTCCCTGAGACAATTCAGCACTTAACTGCAAGGTGTAAGATGCTGGCAGGGAAAATCATACAGAGCGCCATAACCAAGTGGCTGGGATAGTGTTCAGAAACAGCCGATGAAAGACCTTGTGGTTGACGTGGCAATACCTAGTTTTGGCAACATCGAGAAAAATGGTTGTTTGTTACTGTCCATGTTTAAATGTCAGCCCTGCGACTAACTGACGATTGTCCAGTGTGTACCCCGCCTCAGGCCCAAAGTTGCTGGGATAGGCTCCAGTCACCCGCAACCCCTAAATATAGAATTATATACATTTTATTAAATTGTATTTTGCCCTTTTTTTCTTTTGTTAAAGTGAGAAAAAATGTGACTGACTGTGCACTGACATGCGAGAATGACATCTCAAGCGATGAAGAGATGGTGGAAGCACATAGACCAATGCTTGTGGCAACAAGTGTGTGAGGAAAAGAATCCCACTATTTTAGTGGTTTCTCCTCTTTATGCCCAACTGCTGCGAGACACAACCAAAACTGAAGAAGATTCTTCTCTGGTTCAAAAGATTAAGGGAGATGTTTATAAAAGGACAATCGTGTAGTATTGTTTACACTGAATCGGTCCTCTGCCTTACATAGGGTATCTGCAGGACTTTTTAAGACCTTTTTAATACCATCTAAAATTAAATTTAAGACCAATTTCACTGCAAACAATTTGCGAACATAAACAAAACTAGGGCTGGGTATTGTTCAAAATCTTTCGATCCGGTGCCAATTTCGATACCTCAGTTTCGATACCGGTTCCTAACGATACTTTTTTCAATACCATGTGTTTTAAAATCCATTTCAAAATCAACACAAATACATTAAACACAAAACTTTTATTTTTCATCTTAATTAAAACAAATTCTGGTAGCACTTCACACTCACATTTCACACATCGTATCAATCCTAACTTGGCCAAAATTTACAAAAAAAGAGAAACCTTTTTGCCACAACATGAACATATTATAAATAAATAAATAAATTATATTGTGTACATCCTAATATTGAACCAAATAAAATTCATAGGAATGTAAAAAAAAATAAATAAATTTTTAGTGCAAAATCAAACTGTATTTGTGGGTAACCGCTAAGCAGTTTTTCTTCAGAAAGATCAACATGTCGGCTTTTTCTGGCAACAGACAGGCCAGCTCCTGGCTAATGGTGTCCCCAGCCGTAGAAAATGTACGGTCTGAGGGTACATTTGTACACAGAGAAACCTGGCTGCCAAGCTGGATAGCATTAGCAGTGTGTCCTTCTTACTCCACCACCAAGTTGCTGGATTCACTGTAGAGAGTGTACACGGCAAACCTCTGTAGAGCTGTATCTCCTCCTGAATCTGGAGGTGCTGGTCATGCTGTTGGTTGTTACTTCTATCGCCATGCCTTCCTGCAAAAGGAGGCAGAGGCTAATGTGAAGGAGGAAATAACAGCGCTAACGCTACAGCAACCGACTAGCAGCACAAGCTAACATACATAAAGTGGTAGTCAACGTCATGGGGATGCATTTGGTTTAAGTAGGAAATTACACTTATCTGTCAAGTATTTCTAAAATGTGAAACCTTAACGTTACGTTGGAAAAACAAAGATGTTGCCTGGTCAAAGAATAAGGTTAAAGCTAGCGCCTGGGTAATGTTACATCGCAACGCAGAGTTGCATCCACAAATTGAAACCACTCGCGTTAGCGTAAACAATTACTTTAACTTATGTTCACTAAAAGGTAATATCTTCCTTTCTTACCTGCTACAATGTCAGAAATGCCAGATGATGTTGAAGGGGGCAGGTTTGACTCCGATGAGCTGCAAGGCTCCTCTATTTCCTTCTTTTTACAGTCGAATACCCTACAACTTTCTGCCTTCATATTGATCCCGTGCATGGTCAAATGCTTCATTAAATTTGTGGTATTGTCGGCTTTGGTTGCAATACACTTGTCGCATATGTTGCACTTTGCTGACTCGGCATCCACTTTTATAAAGTGTAGCCACACTTTAGATCTCTTTGGCATTATAAAACTGGAACGCGTTTGGAGAAAAACAACTAACGTTACACTTGTGTTGTGTGACTGCGAGTATCTTCAGATATCCCACCGTCACGTCACGTGGTGGTGGACAGCCAATCACAGCGAATGTAGTTCCTTACATGCACGTATGCTACAAGCTCACGCAGCCGCTTGGCAAAAAAAAAAAAAAAAAAAAACCCGGCCGCTTGGCTTTTGGAACCGAAATTTGGCACTGAAAGATAAATAATTTTTCGATACCCATAGAATCGAAGTTTTTCGTTCGATACCATAAAGGTATCGAAGTTCGGTACCCAGCCCTAAACAAAACCATTCTCCATCTGGTAATGTCCAGTTCACGCACCTAACGAACCCGCTGCGAACGTGTAATTTGTTGGTTGGTTCCGTCTATTTTGTTCTGCGTGACAAAGACGTAACATTACATTATTTTAAAATGAAAATAAAAATGTTCTTTATGTTGTCGGTTTATTTTTAAGACCTTTGAAACATAGATTTAAGACAATTTAATGCTAATTAAGGTCTTATTTTTACATTATGGAATATAATACCTTTTAAGACTTTTTAAGGATCTGCGGATACCCTGCTTACAGCTATTTTGCACCCAAATGGTGTCACCGTTTGTTGAAGACTAGTTAGTATTACTAATTGCAGCAATGTTACACTAAAATAGTGTCTGACTGTTGCAACTAATAAAACATTTTTTTTTGTTATTTTCTATCAGCAAAACATTTGGAGCCAATGGAGATTAAATTTTCCTAATTAAAAAAAACATTTTCTTAAAAACATGACATATCACGAGTTATTATTTATATATCAATTATCGCAGTATCGCCATATCGTGATATTATCATTATCGGGAACAGTGTATCGTGTTGTGAGGTACCCAGTGATTCCCAGCCCTACTGGACTGTATATATGATGATGGTATAAATAATCATTAGACCCCTACTGCAGGAGATATTGGAAGTGCAACCCACTCTCACCTTGATGCTAAAGAATGTTAATAAGCCTGTTTTATCACAGAAAAATCTCAATACACAGAATTAGTTGAATATTTTGTACGCTAGGTTGTAGAGGCTACTGCACCCGGCAGTCATTTCAAGTTTACTTCAAAATGAAATGCACATTTCTCCTGCCTCACAGCAAGAAGGTCGTGAGTTCAAAAACCCGGCCGACACAAACATTCTAGGCCGACTCCGGTCTTTCTGTGAGGAGTCTGCATGTCCTCCCCGTGTTACTGTGGGTTCTCTCCGGGTACTCCGGCTTCCTCCCACCGTCCAAACACATGCATGTACAGGTTAATTGGCAAATCTAAAGTGTCCCTAGTGAATGAATGTGAGAGTGAATGTTTGTCTGTCACTGTCTGTCTCTAAATGTCAGCCCTGCGACTAACTTGCCATTGTCCAGGGTGTACCCCGCTTAAGGCCCAAAGTTGCTGGGATAGGCTCCAGTCACCCTTAACAGGACTAAGCGGTAGAAAATGAATGAGCAAAGATGAAGACCATGTTGAAAATACAACAGCCTTTGTTTTTTTTTTAAATCCACTAACAGTAACTACACTTTAATTACGGGTTTTTGAACTCACGGCCTTCTTGCTATGAGGCAGGAGTGCAAACCACTCTGCCACGTGCACCTAGCTAAAAGTTACGCAGTGTTATTTTAAGGTGACCCAACGGACTTAGATTTTTTGGTTAATTCAGACTTGGACTCTAACTTGAAGACTTCAAAGTGACTTGGACTGGAAAAGTGCCGACTCAACTAGCACTATCAATAATGCACATGATCATACACAGAAGAAAAAATGTTTCATCTAATAAGAAAGATAACAAATGCAATAATGTTAGTTTAGGATAATTGGACCACAAACTTTCTTCTTCCATTACTGGAAAAAAAATAAAATAAAAAATCCACTACTCACTATTTCTGTTTTGTGTCAAACAAGTTAACACTTGGCTTAGGAACCATTCTTCTCACTGGCCTTTCCCTCTCAGATACCAAGGTTTTTATTCATAGATTCTATTGTGTTTGTACAATTATACAATTTTTCTTAGCTCATATTTAGTTCTCATAAATAGATGTTGATAATGATATGCAACATGGATGATAGAAATGCAAGCACAAGAGCACTTCATCAAGCAGTAGGTACACAGTGTAACATAGGAACACAGTGAGAAGCTGAAGGCCAGTGGGAGTTCATTTTCATTCTGCTCTACTGCCGGTAAATCTGAAACCTATAGAACGATACTGCTTAATGTTGCACAACGCACTCACTGTTCAGTCCACTCAACCATTGGTAAGTTTAAACACACTAAAAAGGACACTCTCCCACTCTTTTAACAAAGAACTATCTTTGGCTGAAGGCAGTGTAGTTTGAGGTAGAACCTGACAAAAAAAAAAAAAAAAAAAAAAAAAGACGAAGCGGCACAGAGTTTAGTACAAAAGCTTTACAATATATATTAGTATTTAACCTGTCTACTCAGTGTGTAAACAGTGTGTAAAGCTGTTGATCAGCTGCAGCAAACACCAGTGTCTATTGTTGTTTTCTTGCTTATGAATGCATATCTCCAAGGTAACAGTGAGTGTATCAAAATGACACATTCATTTACTCAATGTATTCTATGGCAGCTATTACACCTGCACCTTTTAGTACAGACTTTCGGACCATGGTTTAAAACAAACAGCTGATCTTTTATTTGAACTTTCAGACCAAATACAGTAAAAATAAAATTTAAATAAAGAAAATGGTTCCTGTAAAGTGTTAATCTGTGAATTTGAAGTGTCATTTGTTTGTATTAATTCTATATTAAAAATAACATGTCTCTATAGGCCCTACTATCCAGGTCCAGTCTTATTATTGTATTTCTCCAGTTCAACTGTAAAATGAACCTCTGAACAGATGACACAGTAAAAGACGTCTACAGGAGGCATGCCTAGGCCTTATTATTGTAATTTTACTTGCAGAATCTGATCTTAATAAAGTGAAAAGACAAGATACAAGTCTGTCTACTACTACTTTGTGTTGTGCGATATATTGCACCAGAATTAATTGCAATAAACGATATTGCAATGTTAAAACCAATTTGAGGTATTTTCTCTGGCGTGGTGGCCAAATGTCACATGACTTGTTATAGGGGTTGGGAGCAGGGAGAGGTAAAAGTAATTATAATACATCTACTACATAGTCTACATTTTTTTTTATTGGTTTTTACATCCAAATCAGGTGAACTCTGTAGGAATTACAACAGTTTGTATATGTGCCTCCCACTTTTTAAAAAGGGACCTAAAGTAATGGGACAGATTAACAAACATAAATCAAACTTTCACTTTTTAATACTTGGTTGCAAATCCTTTGCAGTCAATTACAGCCTTAATGTCTAGAACGCATAGACTTTACCAGACGCTGGGTTTCATCCCTGGTGCTGCTCTGCCAGGCCTCTACTGCAACTGTCTTCAGTTCCTGCTTGTTCTTGGGACATTTTTCCGTCAATCTTGTCTTCAGCAAGTGAAATGCATGCTCAATCGGTTTCAGGTCAGGTGATTGACTTGGCCATTGCATAACATTCCACTTCTTTCCCCTTTAAACCCGAGCCTGTTTTTTGGTGTGTCTGCTCGAAAAGGACATGTCCACAGTAAATTGACTATATCTCTGCAACTACAAGGTGCATTTCAATAATTCTGGGGTCAAAATGAAGGGGGCACACATTTTGAATGTGAAATGGTAGTTTCAGAATAAATCAAGATGGAAAAAAGCAAAATAACCTAAATACCCAACAAAAACATTTTCACCTAAAAAAACAATTAAAAAACAATATTTGGATTAATATTCCCTTTAGATTAAGGCAGTTGAAGCTCAAACACACTTTAAATTACAGCCACACATGTCAAGATTACCTGCACCAAATATAATTGTTCTAATGTGAAACAAACCAAAACTATTAAGATTTTTTTATGAAATGGACAGGCGAAGTCTCCATTATAAAGAATAGGGCAGAATTTGGCATATTTTGGTACTACCTGTTTTTGTTTGCTTGCTGTTTGGTCTGTGTTTGGAGAAAAATGTAAATGGATTATACTGTATGTACTTGTAGCTTAGTCAATTTGATAGCCCCCCAAGTGGGGACCATGTGAAAAGGCCCAGAGAAAAAACTCTTTCGCAGTATGTTTTGGGTCATTGTCCATTTGCAATGTGAAGCGCTGTCCAGGCATTTGGCTGAATATAAGCAGATAATATTGTCCAAAACACTTTTGTTAGCAGTCAAATCATCAATACACACGTGGACAAAAATGTTGGTACCCTTCGGTCAATGAAAGAAAAACTCACAATGGTCACAGAAAAAACTTTATTCTGACAAAAGTAATAATAAATAAAAATTCTATGAATATTATTCAATAAAAGTCAGACATTGCTTTTCAACCATGCTTCAACGGAATTATTTAAAAAAATAAACTCATGGAACAGGCTTAGACAAAATTGTTGGTACCCCTAACTTAATATTTTGTTGCACAACCTTTTGAGGCTATCACTGCAATCAGACGATTCCTGTAACTGTCAATGAGACTTCTGCACCTCTCAGCAGGTATTTTGGCCCACTCCTCATGAGCAAACTGCTCCAGTTGTTTCCGGTTTGAAGGGTGTCTTTTCCAGACGGCATATTTCAGCTCCTTACAAAGATGCTCAATAGGATTGAGGTCAGGGCTCATAGAAGGCCATTTTAGAATAGTCCAATGTTTTCCTCTTAACCATTCTTGGGTGTTTTTAGCTGTGTTTTGGGTCATTGTCCTGTTGCAAGACCCATGACCTGTGACTGAGACCAAGCTGTCTGACACTGGCCAGCACATTTCTCTCTAGAATCCCTTGATAGTCTTCAGATTTCATTGTACCCTGCACAGATTCAAGACACCCTGTGCCAGATGCAGCAAAGCAGCCCCAGAACATAACAGAGCCTCCTCCATGTTTGACAGTAGGGACAGTGTTCTTTTCTTGATATGCTTCATTTTTCTGTCTGTGAACATAGAGCTGATGTGCCTTGGCAAAAAGTTCCATTTTTGTCTCATCTGTCCATAGGACATTCTCCCAGAAGCTTTGTGGCTTGTCAACATGTAGTTTGCCATATTCCAGTCTAGCTTTTTTATGATTTGTTTTCAACAATGGTGTCCTCCTTGGTCGTCTCCCATGTAGTCCACTTTGGCTCAAACAACGACGGATGGTGCGATCTGACACTGATGTTCCTTGAGCATGGAGTTCACCTTGGATCTCTTTAGAAGTCTTTCTAGGCTCTTTTGTTACCATTCGGATTATCCGTTTCTTTGATTTGTCATCAATTTTCCTCCTCCGGCCACGTCCAGGGAGGTTGGCTACAGTCCCATGGATCTTAAATTTCTGAATAATATGTGCAACTGTAGTCACAGGAACATCTAGCTGCTTGGAGATGGTCTTATAGCCTTTACCTTTATCATGCTTGTCTATAATTTTCTTTCTATTCTCCTGCAACAACTCTGTTCTTCGCTTTCTCTGGTCCATGTTGAGTGTGGTACACACCATGTCACCAGACAACACAGCGACTACCTGAAGCCCTATAAAAAGGCCCACTGACTGATAACAAGATTGTACACACCTGTGATGCTAATTAATGCACACACCTTGAATTAACATGTCCATTTGGTCACATTATTTACAGTCTTTTCTAGGGGTACCATCAATTTTGTCTAGGCCTGTTCCATGAGTTAATTGTTTAAAATAATTCCGTTGAAGCATGGTTGAAAAGCAATGTCTGACTTTCATTGGTTAACATTCATAGAATTTTTATTTATTATTACTTTTGTCAGAATAAAGTTTTTTCTGTGACCATTGTGAGTTTTTCTTTCATTGACCGAAGGGTACCAACATTTTTGTCCACGTGTGTAAATACAAGAGAATCAGTTCCATTGGCAGCCATACATGCCCAAGCCATGACACTACCACCACATGCTTCACTGATGAGGTTCTATGCTTTGGATCATGAACAGTTCCTTTCCTTCTCCAGACTCTTCTATTCCCATCACTCTGGTACAAGTTGATCTTGGTCTCATTGGTCCATAGGATGTTGTTCCAGAACTGTGATGGCTTTTTTAGATGTTGTTTGGCAAACTCTAATCTGGCCTTCCTGTTTTGAGGCTCACCCATGGTTTACATTTTGTGGTAAACCCTCTGTATTCACTCTTCACTCTGTATTCCTGATCTGGACAACTGTTGTGAAGGGTGTTTTCTTCACCAGGAAAATAATTCTTCAGTCATCCACCACAGTTGTTTTCTGTGGTCTTCTGGGTCTTTTTAATGTGACAGACCACTGTTGTATATTTTTAACTTGTCTTCCAATGGTGACTATCTTCCTTCCAAACAGATGTCACAAAGACGCATCATAAATGGATCCACAGCTGAGAAATTTTCGGAGTCATTTGACCCCAGGGTTTTTGATGGCTGTAGTGAGTAGTAGTGATGGGCATTCCGGCTCTTTTTCATGAGCCGGCTCATTTGACACAGCTCACTTAAAAGAGCCGGCTCTTTTGGCTCACAAACGACTCTTTATATAATAATGTTTTAACTATTACTTTGACTGCAATATGTGTAAAAACAGTTCTAATTGAATTATTAAATGAAATCATACTCACAATGTCTCACAATTTCTTTAAAATGCATTAATTTGTTATAAAAAAGAATGCTATTGAACATTTGCATTTAAATTTTTTTGCCAATGGAATATCAATTCGGCCTTTTTTCGCTACAGACATTGACTCTTGCATAAACTGGTCCTTTATAGAAGACTGCGTTGCTGTGGGTTGAGAAGTAGGCCTACTTGAGTGATTACATCTCCAACTGTGGAGGTGCTGGCTCCAGGTACTCCACCACCTTCACTAGTTTCTCGAAGCTCCGCTAGCTTCACAGTTGGTGCACAGTTCGCATAAACCGGTGTAGGTAGAGCGTAGAACCAGCGCCTTCAGCCCTCCCTTCTAATATCATTGGCTGACACCTTGTGTATGATTAACAAGAATAGACTTATCTTATCTTGCAGGAGAAACTGTCGTAAAATAGAACGTTTGTGGAAATGCACAAGTTTGGAAGTCCACAGAATGCACTTGAAGGACCTCATCGTGTCACTAAATGACAAAATAAAACAGGCCAGATCTGCCTATTTCTCTAATCTTGTTGTTCTGAACAAGAAAAATCCTAAAGTCCTGTTTGACACAATATCAAGAATTGTCTCTCCTTTAGCTCCTCTTTTACCAGTCCACTCAAAATCTGACTGCAACAGGTTTTTAAACACATCTTGGGGTTTATCTCCTCAGTGCTCTTGGTCTACCTTCTCACCTGTCACTGAAGAGGACATTGAGGGTATACTAAAAAAGGCGAAACCATCATCAAGCCCTCTAGATGTAATGCCAACTTCGTTGCTTTTAAATGTATTTGATGTAGTTGGTCCATATGTTGTTAAACTAATCAACCTCTCTCTTTTAACTGGTTCTGTGCCCAGCTCTTTTAAACAAGCAGTCAGCCCCATTCTGAAAAAGCCCAATTTGGATTCTTTTGAACCAAACAACTATAGGCCAATCTCTAAATTGCCTTTTTTATCTAAAATCTTGGAGAGAGTGGTGGCGGAGCAGCTGACTGCGTTTCTTAATGAAAACAATTTTATAGATAAATTTCAATCAGGCTTCCGAAAATGTCATTCAACTAAGACTGCCCTGCTGAAGATATCAAGTGACATTATGATGGCGGCTGACTCTGGGCAGTACTCTGTCTTGATCCTACTGGATTTATCGTCTGCTTTTGATACTCTGGACCATAATGTATTGTTAAAGCGTCTACAATATGAAACGGGTTTCTCTGGATCAGTTCTAAAGTGGTTTTCTTCCTACCTGAGTGACAGATCTTTTTGTGTTTCTATTAACAATATTCTGTCTGAAGTGACCCCTCTGTCATATGGAGTTCCTCAGGGCTCAGTCCTAGGTCCTCTTTTGTTTTATTGTACATTCGCCCTCTTGGTGAAATAATTCACGGTTTTAAAAATGTGTCTTATCACTTTTATGCTGATGACATTCAGTTGTACTGTTCTTTTAAAGACTCTGAGTTTCATAAACTTACTGATTTGTTGAACTGCTTGTCTTGCATAAAGAACTGGTTATAACTACCTACAGCTGAATACAAAAAAGACTGAAACTTTAATCTTTGCACCAGACCAAAAAATACCTCAAATTTCCAGTCAAATTCAGAATTGATTTTAAATTTTTAGTCTTGACTTTTAGAGCTCTGCATGGACAGGCCCCCCAGTACATCACTGACCTGCTGACCCCTTACTCCTCCTCCCGCGATCTTCGGTCTTCTGGTCAAAACCTTGTAACGGTCCCCAAAACCCGTTTTAAAACTCGGGGAGACCGGTCTTTCCAAGCAGCCGCCCCCAGACTCTAGAACGCCCTGCCCCTGTCACTGCGAGTGGACGTTTCTGTGGATTCTTTTAAAAAGCAGCTGAAAACACTTTTATTTAAACAAGCTTTTAGTTGATTGGGCTTTTTATGTTTTGAATATTTTGTGGTTTTAATTTTTATTCTCATAGTTTTATTGTTCTTTTATTGCACTTTGTAAAGCACTTTGTGATTTATATCTGAGAAAGGTGCTATATAAATAAAATTTACTTACTTACTTACTTACTTGGTGTTGCTGAGCTCACCGGTGTGTTTTTTTCTTTTTAAGGATGTTCCAAACAGTTGATTTGGCCACACCTAAAGTTTTTGCTATCTCTGTGATGGGTTTGTTTTGTTTTTTCAGCCTAATGATGGCTTGCTTCACTGATAGTGACAGCTCTTTGGATCTCATATTGAGAGATGACAGCAACAGTTTCCAAATGCAAATAGCACACTTGAAATGAACTCTGAACCTTTTATCTGCTCCTTGTAAACGGGATAATGAGTAATTACCCTAAAATTCTGCAGTTAAAGCACATCGTTCACTGTTTGTTTAATTTCAAATCCATTGTGGTGGTGTATAAAGCCAAAAAGATCTGAATTGTGTTGACGTCCCAATATTTATGGACCTGACAGTATTGCAGCACCAAATAATATCGCTCCTTTCCACATATCGTGTGATAAATTGACAATTGCGACGGCCTAGGTACGCTCTCTGCTGTCATGACAACAGTAACTGGTGTGGATTTGAAAAGTGTGGTGTGAAACCAAAAGTTAGAAAAACAAACTGATACAACTGAATAATTTGTGTGGACCTTGGTGCAGACTAAGTGAAAACGCCCTTTGAGATGCTCTCTCCAACAAAAAGCTGCGAAGCAACGGGGGCTGATCATTCTTATCTATTAAAATCCTTCATTATAAAGCTAAGATGAAATATTAAGATCTAAAGTTTGAACAGATGATTTCTGTTACAATTAGGTGTTAGTGATTAAACTGTCAAACTAAATGCAAAAGTAAACATTCTTTGGTAATATTGAAGCATTAATGATCATAAATCCGACTGACCAGAGAGGCCGACCTGTTGGCCCAGCACAGTGGCGTACAGGTGGGTGATGTTGCGCGAGTACCCTCCGAAGGGGCGCTGGGGGTCCAGGGTTAGTGTGATGGGGACGGAGATGTTGATGGGCCCCGAGTCCTCCAGCAGAAGTGGGGCCTGAGTGCTGGCGCGCGCCTGCCCACTGGTCACCACAAGGCTGTCTGGAGTGGTGGACTCGTTCAGGCCGTGCTTTATGGTCTCGTTCTCCGAGACGCAGAAGTCCAGCTCATTGAAGCGCAGCAGGAAGGTGTTCCAGTCCTGCACATAGCAAGAGAGTTTATTTTTTAAAAAGGTTTAATGTGATAGTTTAATCACTATACACTTTTTATTTCTGTCATCACTCCATACTGTGTAAACATGGGCAGATATTTATTAAACTCACACCTATCCTAAAATCTGCCATAAAAAAAAAAAAAAAAAAAAATCAACCAACACCGCATACTTTAGGTAAAGCAGTAGAGTAGAAATTTGGGGCACGCTACCATCTATGGGAACACAGATCTAGCCTAAAAGCTTTATATTTATCCAATCTATACTATAATAGTCCTTGGTGTTGTGTGGCAGCATTTAACTCCTTTAGTCCTCCTGGAAAAAAAATAATTCTAGGTGTCTGTGGAACATCTCAGTCATTAAAAAAAAAAAAAAAAAAAAAAAAGAAAGGGTGGTAAAAATTAAATGAGAAATAATAAATAAAATGTATAATAATAAAAAAAAAATACAATTATACTTTAAATAATAATAATAATACCAATTAAAGCCGCAAGCGGCGATAAAGGCCCTCGCCTCCCTTGAGACCGCGGGGACACATGCACTCGGAGGATTGCATTTCGTGCTTTAAAGCGTAAACTTCACGGTAATGTCAAATAACCGGGCCTGTGCTACTGCTTGGGCCTGCTAAACCACCTTGTAATTTAGAGTTAAAGGTCTCCACAATCCCTGGTTTTCCTGGGAGCTGTCTGAACCTTTGAAAATAATAGATTATGCTTGGGTAAAGGCGAGAAAAACAAAGTACTGGCTGGAGATTTGAGATGACTCAGGAATCGCTGCACCCCCTGTTTAAAAAGGCAAAATGTAAATATAACTTGTCTAATGGCGCTTTTCCACTACACAGTTCCAGCACGACTCGCCTCGACTCGGCTCGCCTTTTTTGGTTTTCCACTGCGTAAAAGTTGTACCTGTACCTGCTTCCAGGTACTTTTTTTCGTATCACCTCCGGCGAGGTTCTAAGCGGGCTGTGGCGATACTAAATTGGCGTGAACACCGACAGAGTGCTGATTGGCCAGAGAGAATCGTCACTGTTCACCGCGTCATCGTTGCACGCGCCAGACGGAGTATCCTGAATAACCCCGCCATTTTTAAATAGTTTGGCCAGAGATTGCGTGATAAATGCTCCGGAAAAATGCTCCGTTGTTTATGTGTGTGAGTAGCGGGTGTGTGTCGCGTAGAAGATTACGTCACGACAGGTTCTTGCGGCGTCGCTATGATGACGACTAGGTACTATTGTGGAGGTACTATCTGCAATGGAAACGAGAGCGAGCGAGGCGAATCGAGGCGAGTCGAGGCGAGCTGATACTGGTAGTGGAAAAGCGCCATAAAAGTACAAGGTTACAAGTTCCAATAGGCTTCTGAGGAGTTTTCTAAGACTCTAGCTGTGGCTCTGGAGGGGCCTCCTCTAAAGGAAGGATCCTGGCAATTGGGAAATGGCATTTATTTCTCAAAGAAATGGCTGCCTCTTCACAGACTCATTACGACCACAGCCACAAATGTATCAAAAAACAAATTGATTACTTTTTTGGCACACGTGTCTAGATGATACTCACCAAATTTGGAGCTGTTTAGATGAAAAGCCTTTAGACACAAGGGGTGCAATTTACAGACGTGGACAAAAATGTTGGTACCCTTCGGTCAATGAAAGAAAAACTCACAATGGTCACAGAAAAAACTTTATTCTGACAAAAGTAATAATAAATAAAAATTCTATGAATGTTAACCAATGAAAGTCAGACATTACTTTTCAACCATGCTTCAACGGAATTATTTTAAAAAATAAACTCATGGAACAGGCCTAGACAAAATTGATGGTACCCCTAGAAAAGACTGTAAATAATGTGACCAAATGGACATGTTAATTCAAGGTGTGTGCACTAATTAGCATCACAGGTGTGTACAATCTTGTTATCAGTCAGTGGGCCTATTTATAGGGCTTCAGGTAGTCACTGTGTTGTCTGGTGACATGGTGTGTACCACACTCAACATGGACCAGAGGAAGCGAAGGAAAGAGTTGTCACAGGAGAATAGAAAGGAAATTATAGACAATTATAGGCATGATAAAGGTAAAGGCTATAAGACCATCTCCAAGCAGCTAGATGTTCCTGTGACTACAGTTGCACATATTATTCAGAAATTTAAGATCCTTGGGACTGTAGCCAACCTCCCTGGACGTGGCCGCAGGAGGAAAATTGATGAAAAATCAAAGAGACGGATAATCCGAATGGTAACAAAAGAGCCTAGAAAGACTTCTAAAGAGATCCAAGGTGAACTCCATGCTCAAGGAACATCAGTGTCAGATCGCACCATCCGTTGTTGTTTGAGCCAAAGTGGACTACATGGGAGACGACCAAGGAGGACACCATTGTTGAAAACAAATCATAAAAAAGCTAGACTGGACTATGCCAAACTACATGTTGACAAGCCACAAAGCTTCTGGGAGAATGTCCTATGGACAGATGAGAACTTTTTGCCAAGGCACATCAGCTCTATGTTCACAGACAGAAAAATGAAGCATATCAAGAAAAGAACACTGTCCCTACTGTCAAACATGGAGGAGGCTCTGTTATGTTCTGGGGCTGCTTTGCTGCATCTGGCACAGGGTGTCTTGAATCTGTGCAGGGTACAATGAAATCTGAAGACTATCAAGGGATTCTAGAGAGAAATGTGCTGGCCAGTGTCAGACAGCTTGGTCTCAGTCGCAGGTCATGGGTCTTGCAACAGGACAATGACCCAAAACACAGCTAAAAACACCCAAGAATGGTTAAGAGGAAAACATTGGACTATTCTAAAGTGGCCTTCTATGAGCCCTGACCTCAATCCTATTGAGCATCTTTGGAAGGAGCTGAAACATGCCGTCTGGAAAAGACACCCTTCAAAGCGGAAACAACTGGAGCAGTTTGCTCATGAGGATTGGGCCAAAATACCTGCTGAGAGGTGCAGAAGTCTCATTGACAGTTACAGGAATCGTCTGATTGCAGTGATAGCCTCAAAGGTTGTGCAACAAAATATTAAGTTAGGGGTACCAACAATTTTGTCAGGCCTGTTCCATGAGTTTATTTTTAAAATAATTCCGTTGAAGCATGGTTGAAAAGCAATGTCTGACTTTCATTGGTTAACATTCATAGAATTTTTATTAGGCCCGAGCGGTGATGGCGGGAGGGCCTGTTTTTTCGGATTTTTATTATTTTTTTATCTTTCTTGACCTATGATCCTAAATTTGACCCAGTGAACATGAACAAAAGTCATTTTTATTGGTCCCAGCCTTCAAGCCCAGCGTATTTGAAGTCCCGAAAAAAATACGAAAAATGACTCAGTGGCGGCCCCTAGAAAAGTCAAATACATTGGGCCTATGGAAAGTGAAAGTAACTTTTTTCCAACGTAGAAAAATGAAACTTTGTACATCCATAGGACACCTCAGGGCAAACAGAAAAGTCAATGACAGTCACACCCTAAACTCAACAGGAAGTCCGCCATGTGGGGTGAAACGCGCGCCACTAAAATCGCACTTGCGCAGAAAGATGCAAATCATTGTGTTTTAATTTAAATGGCCCCAAATTTGGTGAGTATCATCTAGACACATGTGCCAACCAAAGTTGTGACTTTGTTTTTGATATCTTATCGGGTATGGGTGTGGCAAGCCTGTAATGAGGTGGCCATTTTTGTGAAAATAAAATGTCTCTTAACTCTCAAACGCCTTCTCGGATCGAGTTGGACCCAAAAAGGCGTTTGTGCACATTCATGACCTGAACACAAAAATATGTAAATAAAAGGGTTATCTTTAGAAATGGCTCTCCAGCGCCCCTACAAACATATAATGGGACCAAGAATTTAGTTTGTCATAGAGACATGAAATTTGGTACACACATGTCTTATGTCATGACGAGCATAAAAGCCAATGACAACCACCCCCTATCTATAAATGTGTTGCCATAGCAACGTCCCAAAAATGTGGAAAAAGTCAATGGGAAGTGAAATTTTTAGTTTGTTGTAGGCAAATGAAACTTGGTACACACATCAGTATGGGCTTATGAACAAAAAAGCCAATGGGGACCACACCCTATCACACACGGGAAGCGTGCCATTTTGAATTGAAAATGTGAACCGACTTAAAATACACCTCTTTTAAAAGTACACAGAAAAAGCTGCTTCATTCCACAGACACCAAACTTGGGCAAAATGAGCTAAACACATGTATGTAAAATAGACAAGCGTTTTTCTAGACTTTTTGCTCGAGTTATATTTTTTTATAATTTGGTATATATTTTTTATCATATTTTTCTGCAAAATGATCCTCAATTTGACCCAGTAAACCAACAACTAAAAGTCATTTTTATTGGTCCCAGACTTCAAGCTCGCGAACAATTTATGTATTTGAGTCGCCTAAAAAAATATGAAAAATGACTCAGTGGCGACCCCTGCAAAAGTCAAAATACATTGGGCCTATGGAAAGTGAAAGTAACTTTTTTCCAATGTAGAAAAATGAAACTTGGGTCATCCATAGGACACCTCAGGGCAAACAGAAAAGTCAATGACAGCAACACCCTAAACTTAACAGGAAGTCCGCCATGTGGGGTGAAATGCGCGGCCACTAAAATCGTGACCCTTGCGAAAAAAGATGCAAATCATTGTGTTTTAATCTAAATGGCCCAAAATTTGGTGAGTTTAATCTAGACACGTGTGCCAACCAAATTTGTGACTTTATTGTTGATATCTTATCGGGTATGGGTGTGGCAAGCCTGTAACGAGGTGGCCATTTTTGTGAAAATTAAATGTCTCTTCACTCTCAAACGCCTTCTCGGATTGAGTCGGACCCAAAAAGGCGTTTGTGCACATTCATGACCTGAACACAAAAATATGTAAACAAAAGGGTTATCTTTAGAAATGGCTCTCCGGCGCCCCCTACAAACTTATAATGTGACCCAAGAATTTAGTTTGTCATAGAGACATGAAATTTGGTACACACATCTCTTATGTCATGACGAGCATAAAAGCCAATGACAACCACCCCCTATCTATAAATGTGTTGCCATAGCAACGTCCCAAATATGTGGAAAAAGTCAATGGGAAGTGAAAATTTTAGTTTGTCGTAGGCAAATGAAACTTGGTACACACATCCAGCATGGGCTTATTTGGGCTTATCAACAAAAACGCAAATGGGGATCACACCCCATCACACACAGGAAGGCGGCCATTTTGAATTGAAGATGTGAACCACCTTAGAATATACCTCTCTTTAAAAAAACAACAGAAAATAGCTGCTTCATTCCACAGACGCCAAACTTAGGCAAAATGAGTTAAACATGTGTGTTCAATAGACAGCGCTTTTTCTTGTCGTTTTTGCTCGAGTTATATTTCTTTTTTATTCTGCGAAATGATCCTCAATTTGACCCAGATAAACGTGCACCGAAAAGTCAAATTTATTGGCCACAAAATTCAAGCCTGCCAAAAATTTTATGTATTTGAAAAATGCAATCCTCCGAGTATGTGTGTCCCCGCGGTCCCAAGGGAGGCAAGGGCCTTTATCGCTGCTTGCAGCTTTAATTGTTTTTCTTCTTTAGTTGTGTAAATGTAAATTGTTGTTGTTGTTGTTAGGAGGGTTAGGCATTAATAAGTCTCTTGACCTCAGCCTACACCCTTATGGTCAAGGAAAGCTTTGTTTTAATATTGTATTTATTCTCCTTTCCTTTTCTCATTTTTGTTTATTTCTCTTAGCCCAAATAACCTAAACAAATTAATATTAGTAATGTGATGCTGCTGTTACTGTAGTGTGCGCTACTAAATATTACAATGCATTCATTAGCCCCTTCGCCCAATATCACCACCAGCTGCCACTGTCGGCAAGTATAGTCTAACCTAGTTATCGGTGTAAAATTCACTATCGATCGACCTCTACTTTGGAAATATTTGGAGGTAATAAAATGTAATTGACTTAATGTGCCTGTGAAAATTCAAGTCCATGATGACCCCTAGATTTCTAACCTGATTTTTAGATTTTAGCGAAAGAGGCTTGAGGTACCTATTTTCTCTTTGTTTCTGCGCCCCAAAGATTAACTCACTGTGAATACTGGTTTAAATAAGCGTTAGTAGGGTTGTGGTCCCAATCTGATCTACCAAAAAAAATCTGAAATGAATATGAAACTAAGTTTAAAATGTTGCAAAATGGGAATTTGGTGGTTCCTTGAGTGGCATAAAGTGAAGGGATTGGAGCTTGTTGAATCCAAGTTAAACATTTAATAAGTTTGTTTTAGTGAGTTTGTGAAAGGTGTGCCTCACCTCGGTCAGCTCCGGAGACTTGATCTCTTTAATCTTGAAGAAATAGCCGATGGTGAGGAAGGCAATAGCCACAGCACTGACACTGACCATGAAAATGACCAGCGGTGGACGGTTGTTGATGTAGCCTCTCAGGTTCTCTATAGGATTTAACAGGTACACCTGCAAACACAAGCCCAGGAACAGGCGGACAATTCAAAATAAATCATCCTCTTTTCTTTGTGTTCAGTAAATGTTTGGACCAGGGATGTGCAATTATTTTTCCCCAAGGGCCACATTAGAATCTGGGGCTCTTGTGAAGGGCCGGGCCAACACAGTAAACTCACTCAGTATGTTCACCTGCAGGTAGGGCTGGGCGATATAGCTAAAAGATGTGTGATTTTAAAAATTTTTTTTAGACTTGCTACTCAAATGTATTTGTTTATTTATAATTTTTTGCCAATACAAAACTATAAGAGCCAAGCAGCAGCAGAGTGCATTAACCCTAGAATAAATACAAAAGCAGTTTAGGTTGGATACTTTTTAGTTTGAACGCTCTTTGTCTCCATAAACCATTTCTAATATAATTTTGATTAATTGATTAATAATCGGATAGTGAAGCGCGTGTAAATGCACGAGGACCTGGTGGACTAACAAAGACAAGTGGTCAAAAACTTGAGGAGTTTTATTGTTACAACTTAAAACTGATAATACTACAAAAAAAATAAAATTACAGATTTTTACTAATTCGGAACCCGACAAAACTACAAGTATGCCACAGGACTTGTTGTGAGAGCATATATACACATAACAATGTATTTTTGCCAAAAACACAACATGTACATCTCTTTTACTTTTTGTGGATTTACTGCTCTGTCTTTGTAATACGATCCACTTCTCTAAGCACATGGCAGGTTTCATAATCTATTAATACCCCAGATAGCAATTATTAAATTAGTTGACGATTCTTTTAATAAATTGATTATCATTAATTAATCCAGAATAGTTGTTGCAACCATAGTTTTTAGGGAGTTCAGCTCATCTGTGCAACTCTAATGCTCTATTTTCTGGCATTGCCAAAATAAAGTGCTTCCTGCCTCTCTAAAATGAGACTGCCTTTATTTTGAAATAGTTACAGGAAGTGTTACAATAAAGTGAACACAATCTTTACATCTCTTTGGCAGCACTTGTTTGTTGTGGCCATTCACAGTGACGTGCTTCAGCGAGTGACCGTTTTATTCTACAGTTCTCTCTCTCACATTACACACGATCAAACGTGTGTAATGTGAACAGAACCTTCACAGAATCTGAAAACTACCTGTACTCACTCTACTCTAGCGGAGAACACAGGATAAGAGCTCATGCTTAATTAAAGTAGGCGGTCACCTTAAACTTAGCCATATGGCTATTCTTGACATCATCCAAAATTAGAAACTCAAAATAATCAACTTAAAGTGATTTATCGCCCAGACCTATCTGCAGGTAGAGACAACATAATTATTGCCTTAGTTCGATTGTAACCAAATTGTAATTTTTTAAAATAATTAACATTATTATTTTAGTTTTATATATATATATATATATATATACTATAAATAGATTTGATAAACATTAGGCAGTCCCCAGGTGTACCCCACTCCACCACTAAAAAAAAAAATATACAAAGTAAGTTATTAAAATAAAAACATAATAACTACAACCACATAATTGAAAAAAATAATTATAAACAAGGGTAGATAGTAGTGATTTTTTCTTTCGCCCTTTCCCTTCCTTCTCACATTTGTAGATAGGAATATATAGGTGACCATTTTCTACAGACATCTAGTTTGTTATTTAACTCATAAGTTATTTTTCATTCAGAGGGATATTGGAGGATACCCGAGTCAGCCCAGGACTCTAGAGCGCAACCAAATTTATCAATTGTGCGATTTTTAAAAAAATGTATCCGTTTGAGGAAAAAAGAAAAGTCTGAATCCGAATCCGGTTATATGATAGCTCCCGATTCCCGTTACTATTCACTGCTCCTTAATGAATGTGACACTGCTCCTTGCTCTAAACCATCTGACAGACATTATATCATAACATCCATCCATCTTCTACCGCTTATCCGTGGCCGGGTCGCGGGGCACCAGTCTAAGCAGAGACGCCCAGACTTTTCTCTCCCAGACACTTCCTCCAGCTCTTCCGGGGGGATATCGAGGCATTCTCAGGCCAGTCGAGTCTCTCCATCGTATCCTAGGTCTTCCCCGAGGTCTCCTCCCGGTGGGACATGCCCAGAACAACTCCCTAGGGAGGCGTCCAGGAGGCATCCGAAACAGATGCCCGAGCCACCTCAGCTGGCTCCTCTCGATGAGAGCTTTGCCTTGCACCTCAGCTCCTTCTTTACCACGAAAGATCGGTACATCGACCGCATCACTGCAGAAGCTGCACCGATCCGTCTGTCAATCTCACGTTCCCTCCTTCCCTCACTCGTGAACAAGACCCCAAGATACTTGAACTTCTCCACTTGAGGCAGGATCTCTCCACCAACCTGAAGGAGACAAGCCACCCTTTTCCGACTGAGAACCATGGTCTCAAGTTCCTCCTGAATCCGAGGTTCGACTATCGGCCGCATTCTCCTCTCCAGTACCCTGGCATAGACTTTCCCGGGGAGGCAGAGGAGTGTGATCCCTCTGTTGGAATACACCCTCCGCTCCCCCTTCTTAAAAAGAGGGACCACCACCTCTTTTTGTCTGCCAGTCTAGAGGTACTGTCCCCAAACGCCACACGATGTTGAAGAGGCGTGTAAGCCAAGACAGCCCTACAACATCCAGAGACTTGAGGTACTCGGGGCGTATCTCATCCACCCCCGGTGCCTTGCCACCAAGGAGCTTCCCAACTATCTCAGTGACTTCAGCTTAGGTGATGGACGAGTCCACCTCCGAGCCCTCGGCCCCTGCTTCCTCAATGGAAGACATGTCAGTGGGTTTGAGAAGATCCTCGAAGTATTCCTTCCACCGTCCAACAATATTCCCAGTTGAAGTCAGCAGATTTCCACCTTCATCAGTGTTGGCAGGGCACTGCTTCCCCCTCCTGAGGCACCGAACGGTTTGCCAGAATTTCTTTGATACTGACTGATAGTCCTTTTCCATGGCCTCACCAAACTCCTCCCAGACCCGAGTTTTTGCCTCCACAACTAACGGGGCTGCAGCCCGCTTGGCCTGCCGGTATCAGCTGCCTCAGGAGTCCCACAAGCCAGCCAGGGTCGATAGGTCTCCTTCTTCAGCTTGACGGCATCCCTTACTTCTGGTGTCCACCACCGGGTTTGGGTATTGCCGCCACGACAGGCACCGGAGACAGCTCCGCATAATAATCTGCATGTTATATCACTGCCATAACTTCTACTTTCCCAATAGTCTTGTGGAACTGCCAGTCTGCTGTGAACAAAGCTGATTTCATTACAGCTTTTGTTCAACATTCTGGTCTTTCAGTTGTAGCACTTACAGAAACATGGATCAAACCAGAGGACTCTGCCACTCCCGCTGCCCTCTCCCATAATCACACTTTCTCCCATAGTCCTCGCATCACATGAAGGGTTGGAGGGACCGGCCTACTTATCCCTAAGAACTGGAAGTTCAAACAGCTAGCACCCTTGTATGACGACAGCTCCTTCGAGTTTCATGCTGTTACCATCACCCAACCTGTTAAAAAGTCATTTTGTAGTCATCTCGCCCCCCCAGGTCAGCTTGGACATTTCTTGGAGGAGTTGGATGCATTTCTTTCATCCTTCCCACCTTAAAAAGCAACAGGCTGCTAATTTCAATAACCTGACCGCATCATTTGACCTCCACATATGCAACCCACAAGTCTGGTAACCAACTAGATCTTATCTACATAAAAGGTACTGCTCCATTCGGCACACTCAGGTCACGCCGCTGCACACTTCTGATCATTTCTTCGTAACTCTCGACTCTCAATCTAACTTCTCCAGAAACTGCAATTGTTTTATCGCTCGTCACTTTCCTGTGTACACTCCCTCCCGCTTTTCCTCTGCTGTCTCTTCTGCGCACCTTCCTTCTGAGGAGCTCTCTCTTTTAAACACCGACACTGTGCTCCACGCTTACATCCTGCTTGGACAACTTATGCCCTCTTACCTCGTCTGCCTCCTTGTAATCCGATGTTCTGGGATCCAGCGGGCAGGTTTTAGGGTGGTTGTACACATCTCCTTCAGGCCATCTCTCACCACTGGGTCATCCCCCACAGCTTTCAAAGTGTTCTGTTCAACCAGCTCTCATCCTTTCTCACACGGAACAACCTCCTGGGCGCAACCAGTCTGGGTTCAAGAGGGGACATTCCACCGAAACTGCACTGCTCTCAGTCATCGAAGCCCTGAGACTGGCAAAGGCAACATCCAAGTCATCTGTACTCTATTTGTCTGCTGCCTTTGACACTGTTAACCATCACATCCTAGGCTTGGGCGGTAATACGGTAATATGGTATACCGCGGGATCTAAAGATAGCAACGGTATCAGTTTCAATACCGTCATAAAAAAAACAAAAACAATGCACTTATATAGGAGACAAGGATTAAATATTGAAACCCTTTAAGCGCCAAAGTCGCAAAATTGCGACAAGCAACTTAACAGGAAAAAACATCCGCTACTTCCGGTTTATGTGCTAAATTATGCTACCACTCCCTTCCACCAGATGTCAGACACCCTGTACTTTGTTTCTAGTCCACTATTACCATGTGTTGCCATTATAAAAATTGTAGAAAAAGACCTCAAAGACGCGTCTCAGTGGGAGTGTCAGGACCGGCTCAATAGAAGCCTCATTTTCTAAACGCGAGCTGATAAACATGAAAATGACAAATAAAAAATACACCTGTGATGAAGCTTTGGTATTAGTAATGGCTGACTCTGATTCTGAGGGAGAACATCTACCTTTAGAGTCTTTTCAGCCGAGTGAAAGTGAGAATGAGCGAGAGTGAGTGCGTGTGTAACTTGGACAGCGGCGCCGCTGCTCGTGCCTTTCTCAGTGTCTCTCATAAAGCACACGCTGTTTTTCCCACATTTTGCCAAACATCAGTGAAAGAAACGGGAGGAAACTTGTCGCTCTGGCATGGTAGTGAAGGGAGGTTGGGAAGGAAGCCGTGACCGTAGCACCTGCAGCTTTACCTTTAGCACCTGCAGCTTTACCTTTAGCACCTGCAGCTTTACCTTTAGCACAGGTGATAAAAGCCGGAGCGGGTGTACTGCCGTGGCCACAGTAGTGACAGGGAGTTTGGGAATAATGCGGCTTCTATTGACAGCTGTTTGGGACAAATAGCCTACGTGTTGGTCATCCTGACACTCTACCCAGTAGAGGAGGGAGAGGCAGGGGTAAACATAGTCAGCGCAAATGCGCTAATCAAAGCAGCGATCCTAATAAAAGTGATGGCTGTGTGCTGTGCTTTATGAGAGGTCCCACACTCTAAAAAAACTACTAAACTGTTCTGGATGTTTATGTTCATTTAATTCTGTTTGACTCTTGTATTTGCACTTTTTATAAACTGCTATTTGTTGCTAATAAATAGGGCTGGGCGATATGACCTAAAAATAAAATCTCCGATTTTATTTTTTGAAATTCGATTTACGATTTTTTTTCCGATTTCCCCCCCTACTTATTAAGAAAAGCAATAAGTACAAACGACAGACAACTTAAAGCAAATTTTGCTTTTATTTAAAAGCAAGACAAATGTAACCCCCATTTCTGGGAATAATAAATAAATGAACACCCTCGGTTTTAATCAAATTAATAAACCCAGTCTTCTCGCTTTAGTGATTGTTCTCCAACGTGGTCCTTTCCTGTCATATTCGGCTGGATGTCTCTGTTTCATGTGTTGGAATAGGTTTGTGGTGCTGCTAAACCCATACCAGTTCCAAACAACAGATGATTTTATTCCTTTCTTGGGAACAAACTTCCCACACAGGAACTTGCCACACAGGAACGGCGACCTGTTACACTTTCACCGTTAGCCATGTTGTCGCTTTCTGTTGCTGTTTTGTGTGTGCTATGATTGTGTTGTTGTTGTGTTGTTGTTGTCGCGTGCCATACTGCTCTGCTATGTGAAACTAACGCTACGGAAGCCCCGGGGAGCCAAAAATGTGCCGTTACACAAAAACTCGATTTACTTATTTTTTAAACCGCCCGCCACAAAAAAATCGAATTAATTCATTCAATCGATTTTTCGCCCAGGCCTACTAATAAAAGTTGTTTATATTGTTGTGCATGTTATTTGGTATTGTTTCAGTATTAGTGTTTGGTATTCAGTTTCTGAACAGTTTAGGCACAAGCCAACAGGTGGTGGTGACGCTGTCTGAGCCTTACGTCATATTTTTTTTTTTTATTATTCACGGTAATACCGTATACCGAGGTAAAATAGGGAGGAGGTTTGACGGTATCAAAATTTGGATACCGCCCAAGCCTATCACATCCTCCTGTCTTCTCTCAATCTCTCTCTCAAAATCTTTGCAATGGCACTGCAATGGTTAAAGTCTTACTTCTCGGAAAGGTTATTCAGAGTACCCTGGAGAAACGAGGTCTGCGAGTCCCAACATCTCAATACAGGGGTGCCACAGGGCTCAGTGCTTGGACCGCTACCCTTTTCCATATACATGACATCTCTTGGCTCTGTCATTCAGAAGCATGGCTTTTCCTATCACTGCTGCAGATGACACTTAACTCATAAAGTTAAAATGTATATTATATATTTCAGTGAAATTATGTAATATGGATGATAAAGAAAAAGAATATACTAGGACCTAAGGTTGTCACCAACCTCAGGTCTCCAGCGTTTACAGTTTATCCTGGTCTACAAAGTGTGCTTCTTATTAAAGTTTATCTAACTGAAAAGCACATCCCCATTACTGCAGGTGTACAACCACAGCCGCACGTGATTCACATCCTCAAACTTTGTGTTTTACTTCGAACAAAAAAGGTTAACAGAAATACACTCTAGTCCGGTCAGACCTGCTGTTGAAGGAGCTTTTAGCTGAGACTTTTTCTTAGTCACACTATTTCCCGAGCTGCTTTAGCACCAATTGCTAGCAAATAAACTGTAGGCTTATAAACCCAATGTGACCAGAGAGCTCTACAACTTGTGCAAGTGTGTCATTTAGGGCTGTTTCGAATGCCATTTTTTGAGCTTCGAAGCTTAGGTGGCAATCAATATCGAATATTCGAAGCTTCGGTGGGTGGGGCTAAATATATAATAATAGTGTCGGTTTGCATTTGTATCATCTTTCACAACTTCATGTTTCACTCTTCGGCATCGTAAATGTGTTGCGGCAGACCCAGTGGAGTGCAGTGTTGCATTTGGTGCAATATGATCAGGTGGCACACATTCTTTAAATATAAATAAACATTTAATAATCTTTTAAATAGAACAGTTTCCGGTACGCATTACACGGGCAGGTTTATGCTTCGAAAACGGACAGTGCATAAGTGATACAAAACAAACGTATTTGCAATTAGCCTATTTATCATAGCAAATTAAGCGCATAAAAGCAGTTTTTTTTTGCCACGTGCTACTTACAGAACTCAGGTGATTTTTCAAACTTGTGGTGCTGTTGTGGTCGGCCAGTTTCAAATCGCATATTTGACACACTACCATTGTCTTGTCATCCTCACTTAATTTAAAGTGCTCCCAAACAGCTGAGGTCTTGGGCGTTTTGTACCTATTCAGTTTGAGATGAAATAAATCACTACGTTCGCCAACGGGCGGTTCAAGCATGAGTGAGAATGAGTCCGCGACGGAAGTCACGTGTTGAAAAAAAGAATATTCGAATCTCAAAACTGAAAATCGAATGCCACCCCACCGAACGAATATTCGAATATTCGATTATTCACTGTCACTGTCATTGCAATAATGACACTGTCATTGCAATAATGTTACTGTATATGAGGCTATAATCTCAGAAAATGCTCTTGGCAGTTTTATTTCAAGTAATGGCGCATCTTGGAAAAAAAAATAATAATCTTTATTATTTCCTACACTGTGTTCACACTGTCAAAAACTTTTTTAGCTTCATATTTGGTGTTATTCGGACCGTGCAGCATACTAACTTACAGACTGCAGCGCTGTAAGGGCTAGCAATACTATTACCTGGCTCAGTGGCCGTCTCGAGATGAACTGACCATTATTTAAGGCAACCTAGCAACAAAAGCGTACTGCTAGCTGCAACAAAAAGTACAAACTTAGTTAATATTCAGATTTCCTTACCATTTTGTCTTCGATGGAGGCTGCTAAGGGACAGGTTTGGAGCGGCCCACAGAAGGCGGTCGTGGAACTAGCTAGACCTGCCTCGGAGCAAGCCTGTGCTGCTAGCTTGATTTCGGTTTCCTCAGAAGCTAGTGATCGTTACATACACCAGCGAGAAGCAAATCTCGATTTTCAGTGACGGCAGCTGAGTGGGAGAAACACTACGGACGGTCCGTCCCATTCTGCGGACTGTGGTCCAGTGTTAGTCAGCGGAGAAGTCCATCTAACGAGCAGCAGCGTCAGTGAAGTGTGTGTCCCTCCTCTTGACGTTTCTCTGCGCAGGAGCCCGCACTGCGAAGTAGCTGCGTTGCAGCGCCGTCAGCTATTCTCAGAACAAGTGCTCCTGAAATCTGACGTACGACCTTGATTGGTAAAACAGAGTTCGTAGTTTACGTAGGTGACGAGACAGGTTTTACATGTTTACAAATTGATCAGATGATGGTGAGGCTAGGAAGGACCGATGATACTAGATTGTAGAAACACAAACATGCATACATACATACACACAAACAAATAAATATATATATATATATATATGTAATTAATTAATTAATTAATGTAATTGTTTTATTTTAATAGTAGGCATAGAATGTAGCCAGAAATTAAACATTTAGGTATCTGGACAATTTATTGCGTTGGGTGGCTAAACATTGTGACCGTCTTTGAACCCAAAAACATATAGGGTTTAAATAGGGTTCATATAGGGTTGTCTGTAACTAGTAACAGACAATGTCTGTTACTAGTTACCATCACTCCGTTTCAGCAGATGGCAGTAGATACGTTCTCAGTTTTAAACCAACTCCTTCGTGGCTCTTCTTGTAGCAAAGCGTAAGAAAAGACTATCTCCGGAAAAGAACTGTGCCTTTCAAAGTCCGACAAGCAGACGAACTACAGAGTTAAAGTATGGATGTATGGATGTCCATTTTAATTGAATACATCTGGATCTTCCTATATCATCAAACTGTCACACAAACGTTTTCATCATAGATTTTTTTTAATATCAGAAGAACATTTTATCAACAATTTCATTTTTTATTTATTAAGATATATGAACCGGAAGTACTAAGGATTTTTGAACTTTAATGTTGATAGTAAATGTGAGCGTGGCCTAGACACAGCTGTGTCTAATTGAAAGATAAATATGCTCGAACAAATGTAAAAAAGGAAAGATAATTCATAGATTTAAATGTGTGAAGTTCATAAATGACTCTCGACAGCGGCGGAGTTTTGCAAAACAGAGTAAGTAGCTAACACGCCTGAGAAATCGAAATTAAAGTATATATTAGTTAGCTGCTAATTAGCCAAAACAGACTTCGTGTCATTAAACTTTAAAGGAATGTGTTTGTCTACTACATTTTAAATATGAAAGACATGCATTTTATTGTATCTTTTTAACATGCATACAGAATTACAAGTGTCTAGATTAAGTATGTAGCTTTAGGTTTGCTTTAACTACGAACGTTGGGCAGCCTTTGTTTAATACTTCTGCCATTTAAATGCAGTACAGTTTTTGCCACTAAATTATTCTATTAAAGCCTAATTGTGTCCAGTAATCAATATACCCAAATCAAGGGTGAAATATGATAAATTAATTTTATAAATTAATCAATCTGAATGAATTGATGCCTTGTTAAGATTCCTTGAAACGTTGCATGTTAAACTGTTGCTCATCATGCTAAATATGAATTTAGCATGATTTGATGTGGTTACTTCTCTAGAACAAAGTCATGTTGATGAGGGCTATGATCTTCTCTAGAACAAAGTCATGTTGATGAGGGCTATGATTGTGCATTGTATTACATTTAGTCATTTAGCAGACGCCTTTATCCAAAGCGACTTACATTAAGGTTACAGTTTTAGTAGTTTTTATGTTTTAAACACAAATGTCTGTGTGAGAGGTCAATGGAGCTGAGACTGAGTCAGAAATGAATTATCCCACAATATATTGTGTACATAGATGTTAATCATTTAGTATTAACATTATCTAAAATGCTCAAATACAGAAAAGTACATCTATTTTGGACAAAAATATTTAGGAAAAAGAGTAAAAGACTGTTAAAATGACACTATATATATATATATATATATATATATATATATATATATATATATATATATATATGTATGTGTGTGTATGTATATAAACTATACATTACTCTGTGTACGGCTCTGATTAGAAGTAACATTAGTTTATTGTGGTACTATTTCTTTCACCTCTCTTTTCCTCCCCACCCTAGTCTCTCATCGGTTTGTTTACTTTGTTCACAGTGGTAAAACTGTAAAACTTGGCCCGTTTTTTTTTTTTTTTTGACATGACATCAAAAGGGAAGCAAGAATCAGGGGCTAAAGGGGGAGTGGGGGCATCACATAGAAATTCTGCTTAGGGCACCCAGATGGCTAGCAGCGGCCCTGTTAATAAGTAACGTCTCTATTGAGCAACAGTGCACATTTTAATGTCAACAGGTTTTACTGTAATATTACTTATTTAATCACTTTTTATAAATTTTAAATTGACAAATACTTTCTATTTCAAATACAGCAAAAGTATGAACTCCGTTGACTTTATTGGATTTAATTAGTAGCTCAGTGGGTAGAGTGGTCATTTTTAACCGGAAGGTAGGCGGTTCGATTCCCACTCTCCTCACAGTTCATACTGTCGTTGTGTCCTTGGGCAAGACACTTAACCCACCTTGCCTCCAGTGGCTGTAACACTGGTAATTACATTAGAACAATGTAAGTCGCTTTGGATAAAACTGTCAGCTAAATGAATAAATATAAATGTAAATGTAATTAAAGTTCTTTGAATGGTCTAAATCTCTGAAACCTACACATTTAAAACATTATTACTTTAAAACATTTATTGTAAATGTTAAGTGTAAGTTAATGTTAAATATGAAGTACTTTTAAGAGGTCTTTTATTTACTCTACAAATGCCTCAGTGTGAACTGGTGCTTGAGATTAAATAAATGCTTTGAAAGTTTTTAAAGTTCATGATGGAGTGGGAACCCTGTTGAACAGAAGCAAAATAGTGTCCAAGGACCCAGGAGGGTTAATCATTTAATGTTTAGTTGCTGATTAGGAGCAGTTACAGCCTATTAATTCTTCTCTATTTTTTCAGGTTGTGAGTTGACCACTACTGGATGCAGAGACATTTCATTTCACTGACTCAGAAGATTGTGTGCCTGAGCTTGCCGCCACGTGGAACAGTTTGCAGGGGGCATTGTGCCTGGAGCAAATCCAGAAGAGCCATTTCTCTTCCTTTATTCTTTCAACCACCACTCCAATCTATTTGTGCGTTAGCTTTATCACAGCATACTTTTTTGGAGTTCTTTTCGTACAGAAATTGCTCTGTTCCCGTCAACAGTTTCCCTCAGCCTCCTCTACTCCAGACTTTCTCCACTGAGGCCGAGATGGCTGAGCAGAGGTTTATGGTGGAGTATGCCAAGCGTGGGACGGCAGGCTGTAAGAAATGTAAGGACAAAATCCAGAAGGGAGTAGTGCGAATTGGGAAGATCGTGCCCAACCCTTTCAGCGAGTCAGCGGGGGAAATGAAGGAGTGGTACCACGTCAAGTGTATATTCGAGAAACTGGAGCGGGCCAGGGCCACCACCAAGAAGATCGAAGACATCACGGACCTGGAGGGCTGGGAGGAGCTGCAGGATGAGGACAAGGAGCTCATCAATAAACATGTCTTAGGTGCCCTTGCACACAATTTTGAAACCTCTATTATACTAAACACATCGCGGCAAGGGAATTAACAAAAACCATACACCAAGAAATTGTATGGAATTTATAATCAAACAGGTGCTACATAAATCACATAACTAGAGTATCACATTCTTACCTAAAGTGCTAAACCCCAAATGATCAAATCAAAAAGGTTAATGCCTACTCTAACTATCCAAACCAAAAATAATCTCAGAGCTGAATCACAGTTGCCCCAAGTGGCAGGAAAAAAAAAAGGTGTGGCTGCTGCATTTGATAGGTTTGGTTGAGGACTGGGCCGCTGCACTAATCAGTGCAGAGGACACACAGGAGCCAAAACTAGAGCAGGCCACCAACTGGAAACTCGCTCGCAGAATGCTATTTACATAAGAACCAAGTATAGTAAGGGGAGCTGGAGCCCATGGGCCCTAATTGGATTTGAATACTGTGTAAAGTATACAATGTATCAAATCACAAAAGGTATATGTTCATCTGTAGAATATAGAACAAAAGTTTGCATCTGTAAATCTGAGACAATAACAACAAATATGCTATATTTGAATGTTCCTATTGTTTAGTAAAGTTTTTAGAATATACGTCTGTGAAAGTTCTCAGTCATCCAGGTCATCTTTAAGAAAAGGTTAAAGCAAAGGCATCTGGACCAGGTTTTCAAGGTGAAGACATTTTGTCTCTAATTCCAAAAGACTTTATCAACTGGTCAGAGAGCTGAGCTTATATCTCTAGAGGGAGGAGGTTCCCCTGAAATCAAACCTGATGGACCAGACTGTTCTGGTCTCATTGTCGTTAGCTATTGTTGTTGTTCTAGAGTGAAAGTGTTTTGATTTAGGTTTCAAAACACAGTTGGAAATACTAGGCAACCTGAATGTGTTTGGCAGTAGATCAGTGGGTAGAGCGGCTGTCCTTCGACTGGCAGGTGGACGGTTCGATCCCCGCTCGAAACATCCCAAAACATCATAACATCCCGCTCTCTCCCACATACTATCGTTGTGTCCTTGGGAAAGCTTAACCTACTACAGTAGGTGGAAAAGCGCTATATAAAAAATATTTATATTTCCATTTGAACAAAAATGTCTTCCTTCACACCTCTCAAACTATATTGCGCCTCTTGCGCAGTGTGTTCCCGACTCACCTAAGACTCACATCAGGAGTCACCCTGTCCTTTCATAGCTAACAACTATGAGACCAGAACAGCCTGGTTCATCAGGTTTGATTTCAGGGAATCTCCTCCCTCTTGAGATATAAGCTCAGCTCTCTTACCAGTTGATCTGAGAATTAATAAAGTCTCTTGGAATTAGGGACAAAATGTCTTAACCTTGAAAACTGAGTCCAGATGCTTTTGCTTGAACCTTTTCTTAATTTCTTAATTTATTCTACAAACAATTAATCTAGTCTCTGTGGATTCCAGTTGGATTTCTAAGGAGTGGAACAAATTGATGCAGAATTAACTGCCCCTGGACGCAGTTGGAGACATGCAACCAATCAGAGAAACGAAGCATGGCATAAAGTCGACCTCTATTTTGTTTAAACGAAGGATTAGTAAGACATGACTTATACCAAGTGGAAATGGCTAAGAGTGAAAGTGATTCCAGTGCATTTCATGTTGCAAAGTGAATGGTTATGGCTGGCCATGCCAATAAAATATGAGGAAATCAAGAACTTTATTTATTGGTCTCTCGACTGTACGTTCACAAGTATTGTTTCAAAGAATGGTAAATGGCAAGAATTCTGTTATTTATTATTCTTTACACCTCTGCATAATGTTGCATTAGCTCTGTGCTGTGAATTATGCATATTTCAGAATGGAATGGTCGTAGCAATAGTAAACTTAAAGGGTACATTTCATGTTTATGTCAGTTTTCCCAACTGGTCAGAGAGATTCTGGGACTAAGCATACTGTGCATGACCTAGTTTAAGGTCACATTGTAACATAATCTGTCATAGACCTGGTTTGGACAAATGGACTTTTCTTCTGTTTCAGACCTGATGGCCAAAATAAATGCCAGTCCAAAGAAGAAGGTTCAGGTCAAGTTAAACACTAGTGGCCATCTCAAGTCGCCGCCCCCTGCTGACCTCTCGACCAACGCTCCGCGCAAGTTCTCTGGCTTTACTGGTAATCCACTTTCTTTTTTTAGTTTGAAATAACCATATTTAAAACAGTCAATTGACTTCTAAGCAGACATAAGACAGATGCTGAAGTTTATTCAAAAGCCAAATAAACCTGGAATTTACTCTTTGATTAGCCCCAAAAATAGTTTGAGGCACATGTGTTGTTCACATAACACATGTCACTTGTCTTCAAATGCTACACTATTGGACTAGCCATGAATTTAACATAACACCAGCAGGAGTCTCTAAAAGTGCGCTGCTGCAAACTCATGTGACTAATATTTTAATATGTATTTTTTTAAGTAAACATAAGAGTTTGGAAATGTTATTTCAGTCAATCATTCCTCCCTGTTAATAATAATATTTTCTGTGTCTGGATCTTCCAAATGCTACTGGGGGCCCATGACTGTGTAAAATAATAATGTGTAAAAAAAATTGGCAATTTTTGTGGTTTTTCCCTTATTAACTGAAATAGCGTTTTCAAACCTTTTTTGAGGCGTTTGATAGGTGGAACATTTGGTTGATTTAGCAAGATGCTAGTCTCACTCGCCCTTGCTCAGTTACTCGAAGATACATAGAGCAGTATCTAGTAAGCTGGGCACACTGACTACATATTGGAATGAATACATGAATACAATGAATAAAGTCTTTTCTGGTTTAAAACAAAAAACTCATAGTGTTACAGAAAATGGAAGTGGGCCATACAGGATTTCTAAGCTCTCTGTGCTGCTTGTTATATTTTAAAACATATGGGCCAAACCAAACTTTTCTGATTATCTTTAACCCTTGTGACAGCTGCAAAAGCGGGCAGCTCCTCCAGCAGCCCGGGACCATCCACTCCAGCCAAAGGCAACCAGGGCAGCGCTCTGTCCACCCGACTCTGTGACCCCAGCCATAAAGACAGCCTCCTCAGAGAGTTCCGTAAACTGTGCGCCATGGTGGCCGAGAACTCCAGCTACAACTCCAAGACCCAGATCATCGAGAAGTTTCTGAGGAAAGGCTCCGGGGGAGGTAGACATATCCTGCACTCTATTTCCTACATTTCACACACTCACAAGGTCTCTTTGCAGAAAGGAAAAGGACAGATGTAGATTTTGATAAACAATGAAATACATATTGTATTAAAAAAGTTAACAAAAAAAAACTTAAGTTATAACTGTTCTAGTTGTTTGCGTGGATGTTGAATAAATTTGACGCTCTCATTTTCTGGGACCATCATTGAATTCTATTAGTTCTTATTATTTCACCTTTTCAGCAAATATTTTAAAAGGGCCTGTTTTCTTGTACGGTCTTATTTCAGTCGGGAAGAAGGCGTTTTTGTGGTGTTCTGTCCGGCAGCTCGCTCATCTCAGACGTCCTCTGTTGTTCAAAAGCCCAATGGGAATGATCTAAGTTGTTCAGTGAACTCTGATCTGATGGAGCGAGCATCAGGTGCTACATATGTTCCTGTTAACAGTTCTACTGATTTCACAGGTAGTGTCTGGTACAGCTCTTGGTTGAAGATAAACTGTAACCATGACACGTGACTCTCTTGATATACAACAGGTCTCACTGCCACGGTCCCACACCCAGATTAATTTGAGGGAGCACAAACTAAATGTTTTTTTTGTTTGTTTATTTTCTTTCATTGCAGATAAATTCCACGGAGACCTGTACCTAACGGTGAAGCTGCTGCTGCCTGGTGTGGTAAAAAGTGTCTACAACCTGAATGACAAACAGATCGTAAAGCTCTTCAGTCGCATATTCCAATGCAACCAGGATGACATGGTGCGGGATTTGGAGCAGGTCTGGTTCTGTTCCCTTCAAACTGCTTTATGAATATGTGATTGGTATTATACCACTACTTCACATTTGTCTTTTTCTTAAAGGTTTGTACATAGTTCTGAATATTTTCTGAAGTAGGCTTTTCAAATGAACTCTCTTTAGAACTGTCCCGCAACAAAGTAAGATTAGTTCTTTAGTTGTGCTTACACACGTGGACAAAATTGTTGGTACCCTTCGGTCAATGAAAGAAAAACTCACAATGGTCACAGAAAAAACTTTATTCTGACAAAAGTAATAATAAATAAAAATTCTATGAATATTATTCAATGAAAGTCAGACATTGCTTTTCAACCATGCTTCAACGGAATTATTTTAAAAAATAAACTCATGGAACAGGCCTGGACAAAATTGTTGGTACTTAATATTTTGTTGCACAACCTTTTGAGGCTATCACTGCAATCAGACGATTCCTGTAACTGTCAATGAAACTTCTGCACCTCTCAGCAGGTATTTTGGCCCACTCCTCATGAGCAAACTGCTCCAGTTGGTTTCCGGTTTGAAGGGTGTCTTTTCCAGACGGCATGTTTCAGCTCCTTCCAAAGATGCTCAATAGGATTGAGGTCAGGGCTCATAGAATAGTCCAATGTTTTCTTCTTAACCATTCTCATCTGTCCATAGGACATTCTCCCAGAAGCTTTGTGGCTTGTCAACATGTAGTTTGGCATATTCCAGTCTAGCTTTTTTATGATTTGTTTTCAACAATGGTGTCCTCCTTGGTCGTCTCCCATGTAGTCCACTTTGGCTCAAACAACGACGGATGGTGCGATCTGACACTGATGTTCCTTGAGCATGGAGTTCACCTTGGATCTCTTTAGAAGTCTTTCTGGGCTCTTTTGTTACCATTCGGATTATCCGTCTCTTTGATTTGTCATCAATTTTCCTCCTGGCCACGTCCAGGAGGTTGGCTACAGTCCCATGGATCTTAAATTTCTGAATAATATGTGCAACTGTAGTCACAGGAACAGCTAGCTGCTTGGAGATGGTCTTATAGCCTTTACCTTTATCATGCTTGTCTATAATTTTCTTTCTATTCTCCTGCGACACCTCTTTCCTTCTCTTCCTCTGGTCCATGTTGAGTGTGGTACACACCATGTCACCAGACAACACAGTGACTACCTGAAGCCCTATAAATAGGCCCACTGACTGATTACAAGATTGTACACACCTGTGATGCTAATTAGTGCACACACCTTGAATTAACATGTCCATTTGGTCACATTATTTACAGTCTTTTCTAGGGGTACCATCAATTTTGTCTAGGCCTGTTCCATGAGTTTATTTTTTAAAATAATTCCATTGAAGCATGGTTGAAAAGCAATGTCTGACTTTCATTGGTTAACATTCATAGAATTTTTATTTATTATTACTTTTATCAGAATAAAGTTTTTTCTGTGACAATTGTGAGTTTTTCTTTCATTGACCGAAGGGTACCAACAATTTTGTCCACGTCTGTATGTTCCCCAGCCATATGGACTATCTATACCAGGGGTCTTCAACTAGAATCTGTCGAGGTCCGCTTAGTTAACTTAAATAAAAAAAAAAAAAAGGATATGTGTTTTAAAGATACTTTTAATTTAAGTAAAGTCCCATTTATTCCACAACCTCTTAAATAATATGGAGATGAATGTAGATAATCCACTGTTTTCTGTATTTTATCCTTTGTTTACATGAGGAGGATGTTTGAGTGTTTAGCTTTCACCAAACACAGCTCACAGACAAAAGGAAAATACTACAAAGTCAAAAGAGGCTAAAGATAAAGCTCAGGACCTGGTTGTTTATTGACAACAGCCTGGAATCTTGTATATTATGTTTAATACTCCTTCAGTAATGTGTCAGAACATTTTAAATGCAAAACCATCAACTCAAGCCAAAACATATGTATGTGTTTTAACAAATATGACAAAGGTGCTATTCTATTGTCATTCCTCTGAAAACAACAAGCACAAGGAAAAATGCACTGCATTTCTTTAGTCTTTAAAGTTCTAAACTGTTACTGTTCAATTTGCAGGTTTATCTTAAAACATGTCCAAAATCAGAATACAAAGATTAATTTCCTGTGTTTTCACCGTGTGGGGTAACATTTTAATTAAAATGCTTATGATTAGTTCTGTTAGGCCATTTAGGATTTACACAGAAACTAACACAACTTAAGGCAGACTTAAATGGTAAATGGCATGCATTTATATAGCGCTTTTTTGCATCCAAAGCACTTTACATCGTGCTTCCATTCACCCCATTCAAACACATTCACACCTGGGGCAGACAGAGATGGGGGCTGCCATACACACGGCGCTCAACCTTCTCCGACCACCACCAAACATCTCTACAGTCACACACATTCATACACCAGTGCTACGGACACTGGAGGCAAGGTGGGTTAAGTCACTTAACCTATTTCACTCTCCAAACCCTCCTTTCACACCTTTTTCAGATTTATAAATATTTTTAATATATTAACGTGAATGGCGCGGGCTAATTACTCACATCTTTGCAAGTTTAAATGAGGTCAATTATGAGAGAAAAATGAGTCACGTACTTAACTTACGACAGAAAAAAGAAGTTAAGAAATTGCCAAATTATATGACGTTCTCACTTCTCTCTGAGTCTTTTTAATCCTGACATGATAATGGTCCAGAGCTGGTTTAGTTCTGGATTGATTCTGTGATTATAACAGCAGCTAAAGTGAATGAAGTGCTGTCATTCAGCTTCGACACAGAGCTTAGGAGCTGTATTTTTCTGATAAAATAAATGTTCCCTCTCTGTCCATAACGTCAGTAAAGGTCTGTAATGTTTTGCCATCGCAGTGTGAACACTCCGGGACTCAACATTTTGATTTTAGATGTTTTGAATTGGCTATGCTAAACATGTTGTATTTGCTGCTGCTCTGTTCATAACCATAATGACCCTGAGGACCCTATTTTACACAGTGCGCTTGTAATTGTGAAGAATGTTTTGCGGTCCGGATCAAAGCATCTTGAGGTCCGGATATGAAATCCACACTGGATATGAAATGAAACGAACAAGATGTGCTTTAACTGCAGACTTTAAGCTTTAATTTGAGGGTATTTACATCCAACTCAGGTGAACAGTGTAGGAATTACAGCTGTTTGTAAATGTGCCTCCCACTTTTTAAGGACCAAAAGTAATGGGACAATTGTCTGCTGTTCCAAGGCCAGAATAGAGTTTTTCCAAAAAACATCTAAAAAAGCCTTAGAATTGTGTCGCTGTCCCAATATTTATGGACCTGACTGTATAGTAACAAAAATAAAAGCCACTTGCTGTGAAATAATCAACTCCATGTAACATATAGTGAAATGCATATTTGTTTTTGTTGTTAAGACTAATGCGGGTTTACATTTTTCCCTGACTAAAACATTTTGTCTTTGACTCTACCCAGCTCTTCCAGACTGAAGTCTTCTAATAGCTTATCTGATATAATAGCCGGGGTGCAGAGTGGTTAGCACTCCTGCCTCAAAGTTGTGACTTCAAACCCAGGCCAACTCAAACATCCTCAGCCAACTCCGGCCTTTCTGTGAGGAGTCTGCATGTCCTCCCCGTGTTACCTTGGGTTCTCTCCCTCTTACCAGTAGGTGCAGTAGATTCTCAGAAAACAGACAAGACCCAGCATTCATGATATGCACGCTCTTAAGGCTGTGCAATTGGACAATTAATTGAAAGGGTTTGTTCAAAAAATAGCAGTGTGGCATTCAATCACTGAGGTCATCAATTTTGTGAAAAAACAGGTGTGAATCAGGTGGCCCCTAATTAAGGATGAAGCCACAGGCACTTGTTGAACATTTGAAATCCTGAGGAAAATGGGTAGTTTAAGACATTGTTCAGAAGAACAGCGTACTTTGATTAAAATGTTGATTGGAGTAGGGGAAAACCTATAAAGAGGTGCAAAAAATTGTAGGCTGTTCAGCTAAAATGATCTCCAATGCCTTAAAATGGAGAGAAAAATCAGAGACGTAGAAGAAAACCATCAAAATGGATCGAAGAATAACCAGAATGACAAAGGCTCAGTCAATGATCAGCTCCAGGACGATCAAAGACAGTCTGGAGTTACCTGTAAGTATTGTGACAGTTAGAAGATGTCTGTGTAATCTATTTTCAAGAATCCCCCGCAAAGTCCCTCGGTTTAAAAAAAGGCATGTGCAGAAGAAGTTACAATTTGCCAAAGAACACATCAACTGGCCTAAAGAGAACTGGAGGAACATTTTGTGACTGATGAGAGTAAAACTGTTCATTTTGGGTCCAAGGGCCACAGACAGTTTGTGAGACGACCCCCAAACTCTGAATTCAAGCCACAGTTCACGATGAAGACAGTGAAGACGATGAAGCAAGCATCATGATATGGGCATGTTTCTCCTACTATGGTGTTGGGCCTATTCATCACATACCAGGGATCATGGATCAGTTTGAATTTTTCAAAATACTTGAAGAGGTCATGTTGCCTTCTGCTGAAGAGGACATGTCCTTGAAATGTTTGTTTCAACAAGACAATGACCCCAAACACACAGTAAACGAGCAAAGTCTTAGTTCCAAACCAACAAAATTAATGTTATGGAGTGGCCAGTCCAATCATCGGCTGTTTCTGAAGCAAAACCAAGAAATGTAAATGAACTGTGGAATGTTGTTAAAGAATCATGAAGTGGAATAACAGCTGAGAGGTGCCACACAGACGTGAAGCAGTTTAAAAAAAACTGTGGTCATACAACTAAATATTAGTTTAGTGATTCACAGGATTCACAGGATTGATAAATCCTAGAAACAAAAATGTTTGTACAAAATAGTTTTGAGTTTGTTCAGTTAATGGCAGACACTGCTATTTTTTTTTAACACACCCCTTTCAACTAATTGTCCAATTGCACAGCCTTAAGAGCGTGCATATCATGAATGTTGGGTCTTGTTTGTTTTCTGAGAATCTACTGCACCTACTGGTAACTTGTTTGCCATTTAGCAATAAAAAATATACTTAAAAACCTGGATTATTCTGGTTAGTCACATTGTACTGTTATTATTTTGAACAATACTGTTAATGCATGCCATTTACCAATATAGCCTACATATTATTAACAACTACCACTTACAACAGCCAGAAAAAACTCCCACACGTTTTGAAATGTTGAATTCTAAATAGATTTCTATGCCAAATTGTCTTTGAGTCTTTTGTCCATCTATCCAAACCTTTTTCAGGGTGATGTGTCCGAGACAGTACGGATGTTCTTTGAAGAGAGCAAATCCTTCCCTCCAGCTGCCAAAAGCCTGCTGACCCTCCAGGAAGTGGACGCGTCCCTGACCCGGCTCGCCCAGCTCACCAAAGAGGACGAGCAGCAGAACGAGCTGGAGGACATTGCCAAAAAGTAATGCACTTCATCACCAGCTGTCGTATTATTCCAGCCGGGTAATTGAACAGGAAAGAAGTGGTGGTCTGAAATGAAACCCGGCGCAGAGGTTACCCGTGTGGCAGGAATTAAATATTAGCTGTGCTTCTTCACCCACAGACTAAAGTATAAGTGAGGTCACAGCAGGCTCTGATCACACAATATTACAAGGCTATACAAGGGAGCTGTGAACTCCATTTAAACAATTTTACAAACACAGGCTTAAGCACAGTTGTGTTTTAATTTAATTTAAGCCATTTCTGCGTTTTACACATTCTAACACAGCAGGGAGGATCCATGTCCTCTGTAGCTACAGAAGCAGGTCTAACAAGACAAAAAAAATGAAAAAAGTCTTGTTTGGTTAAATCTCACTGAGCTCACTGTCCATTTTGCTTGTTAAATATAATACTTAAAAGTGTTTTTCCTTTCTTACAGATGTACAAGCAATGACCTGAAATGCATCATCCGTCTCATTAAACACGACCTGAAGATGAATGCAGGAGCAAAACATGTGTAAGTGCATTACTATTTTAAATACTAGGGATGGGCCTTTTCCACAAATAAAATATTAAAATATTTTAGCTAAACTTCAGATAATATTTGTATATTTACAGTAGGTTTAATGAGAGGCGTTAATTAAAAGTATTTCACAATGGAGTTGAAATGAAACGAACAAGATGTGCTTTAACTGCAGACTTTTAGCTTTAATTTGAGGGTATTTTCATCCAAATCAGGTGAACGCTGTAGGAATTACAACAGTTTGTACCTCCCACTTTTTATGGGACCAAAAGTAATGGGACAATTGGCTGCTCAGCTGTTCCATGGCCAGGTGTGTGTTATTCCCTCATTATTCCATTTACAAGGAGCACATAAAAGGTTCAGAGTTCATTTCAAGTGTGCTATTTGCATTTGGAAACTGTGGTTGTCATCTCTCAAAATGAGATCCAAAGAAATCCAAATCCAAATCAACTGTTTGGAACATCCTTAAAAAGAAAGAAGGCACCGGTGAGCTCAGCAACACCAAAAGACCTGGAAGACCACGGAAAACAACTGTGGTGGATGACCGAAGAATTCTTTCCCTGGTGAAGAAAACACTCTTCACAACTGTTGTCCAGATCAAGAACACTCTCCAGGAGGTAGGTGTATGAGTGTCAAAGTCAACACTCAAGAGAAGACTTCACCAGAGTGAATACAGAGGGTTCACCACAAGATGTAAACCATTGGTGAGCCTCAAAAACAGGAAGGCCAGATTAGAGTTTGCCAAACAACATCTAAAAAAGCCTTCACAGTTCTGGAACAACATCCTATGGACCGATGAGACCAAGATCAACTTGTACCAGAGTGATGGGAAGAGAAGAGTCTGGAGAAGGAAAGGAACTGTTCATGATCTAAAGCATAGCACCTCATCAGTGAAGCATGTGGTGGTAGTGTCATGGTGTGGGCATGTATGTCTGCCAATGGAACTGGTTCTCTTGTATTTGTTGATGATGTGACTGCTGACAAAAGCAGCAGGATCAATTCTGAAGTGTTTCGGGCAATATTATCTGCTCATATTCAGCCAAATGCTTCAGAACTCATTGGATGCTTCACAGTGCAGATGGACAATGAGCATGGGACAACCCGAGGCATACTGCGAAAGCAACCAAAGAGTTTATAAGGGAAAGAAGTGGAATGTTATGCAATGGCCAAGTCAATCACCTGACCTGAATCTGATTGAGCATGTATTTCACTTGTTGAAAATGCTCCAAGAACAAGCAGGAACTGAAGACAGTTGCAGTAGAGGCCTGGCAGATCATCACCAGGGATGAAACCCAGCGTCTGGTGATGTCTTTGTGTTCCAGACTTCAGGCTGTAATTGACTGCGCAGGATGTGCAACCTAGTATTAAAAAGTGAAGGTTTGATTTACGATTGTTAATCTGTCCCATTACTTTTGGTCCCTTTTTTTAAAAAGTGGGAGGCACATATACAACTGTTGTAATTCCTACAGCGTTCACCTGATTTGGATGTAAAACAAATTAAAGCTAAAAGTCTGCAGTTAAAGCACATCTTGTTTGTTTCATTTCAAATCCATTGTGGTGGTGTATAGAGCCAAAAATATTAGAATAGTGTCAATGTCCCAATATTTATGGACCTGACTGTATATTCAGAAACAAAGTTACATCTATATAATGTGTTTTTTAGCTGAAAATAAAACAGTGTTTGCTATTGTAATAAGTTAGTTTCACCTGAGTTTCAACAAGCTGATTATTTTGTTTAAAGTAATTCTAAACTTCGCTTCATTTAGAGGAGGACGCCATGACGTTCACAAACAAACTCTGTTTAACGATGGAAATTGAGTTGCAAGTGTGTTGGGTAAAAAAAAAAAAAGTGCTCGTAGCCTAAGAAGCCGTTTTATATTTTTAACACGGATCATTTGCTGCTCCACTGAGTGAGTGGACAGGGCTCTGTCCCCTCCTTCTCCTGCTCTCTGTGTGTTGCTGTGTTATCACTGAACAGAGCAGGAACAAGATGAGCAAGCGCCTATTTTTATTGACTACTTTTTTTACTGCAGTTAACAAAAACACTGCCAGATGTGATCTGTGTAATGGCGTCTGAATGCTTATAAAAGATTTATTTCATTTGTGGCCAACATTTCTTTTTTTTAAATTAAATTACTCAGCAAATTCAAATAGTGTTTTTTATTTTTCCTAAATCCTAGTGAAAAATCCACTTAAACTTGTTACTCTATTGCTAACACCTGTGTACAATCAAGTTCACAAGTCTGGAAATTTGACAATAAGATCTGAAAGTGTAATTCTTGTTTTTCTACATACATTTATAAAATGTGGTGTTTGGTTTGCAAACCATTTGTGTAGATTTAAAAACATTTTACACATTTGTACAATTGGACTTTTTTAACGTGCAAATCTTCTGCACATGCAAAAGAATTGCTACACTTAGGTTTGAGAAGTTGTTTTTTATCTAACTCTCACTGACCTAATGTCCGCAGATTGTTTAATATGATCAGCAGAGACAGAGTTCTGAGCCTGACAAATTTTGACTATTGCAGGTTGGACGCGGTGGATCCAAATGCACACGATGCTTTCAAGGCTTCCCGAAACCTGGGGGACGTGATAGAGCGTGTGCTGAGTAACCAGCAGGAGGCGTCCAACAGCTCCGGTCCCAGGAAGCTGCTGACTGTGGAGGCGTCCCTCATGACCCCTGTTCAGCCCATGCTGGTGAGAGGCTGTTGTTATTCACTTATTGTCGTGTCACAAAAATCTACTTCTCCAAACTGGAGACGTAAGACGTTTGTGAAGGTTCTCAGTAAAGTGCGTGAATCACATCTTGTGTAAGACCTGATTCACCCACTTTAAATAATTACAATCACTCCATAAGCAGTAAGCTGATATTGTAACGCTCTATTTCTGCTCCAGGGCAGATGCACAGGTTATCTGAGAATGAACAAACTAAATTAGAAATGGATTTAAAATAAAACACTACAGTTGTTGCTTTTATATCTCAGGTGTTAGGCATACAAGGGAATTGGTTATGACCCCAAGAGATTATAGTCCTATTTTTTTTATTTTTTACGAATATATTTTCCAGATCTTGTATGCTACATAATTCTTCTATCTTGCTCTGGAATAGGGCTGTGCAATTAATCGCAATTTGAGCATTTTCAATGTTATTGATTGATATTTATTTTCAGGATCAGAGTTGCTGGCTTTTGGCCGGTTTAATTTGTAATTGGTTATTTTGGTTAATGCAACTCCAGTTTCCAACTATCGTCTCCAATCTTGTACCATTTTAAATAACAAATACAAATTCATTCACCAAATTAAAATAAGACAATTATCATAAAACATCTAAAATGTATACAGATCTGTTTTATTGCAGGATTTGTTGAGGGATGTCTATTATTCTCTCTTGGTAGTACTCACTCAATAAAAACCCACAAACAATGGCGTTAGTAGAGCATGGTTGGTTCAGAAATATTTTGTCCAAATCTATAACAAAAAGTGTAAAGCTGGACCTTAGAGATGAGAATGGATTTTGTAATTGGCTTGTTATTCTTTTTGTTAGAAATAAAAGATTGATAAAGTAAAATTATTTCATGCTAGTTTTCCTTTGTGCTTTCAGGCAGAAGCTTGTAAATCAGTGGAGTATGCCATGAAGAAATGTCCCAACGGCATGTACTCGGAGATCAAGTACGACGGCGAGCGCGTACAGGTCCACAAGAACGGAGACAGCTTTAGCTACTTCAGTCGCAGCCTCAAACCAGTCCTGCCACACAAAGTGAGTGAGCAGCCTCATCGTACAGAGACTAGCACACAGACAGAGCTAGCAGCATGTTATGAGCCTCACAGAGGATCCTCCTGGTTGGCCCCTGCTGGGTTAAGCACATTACAGGTGTTCTCCCACATGGGATAGAGACTTGTCCCACAGTGGTGGTTAGACTTAGCTCTTCTCAGCGGGGGCCTAATAGCTGTGAACACTGGAGGAGATTTAACAGTAGGGCTCATTATTTTCTACAGCCGCAGACCACTACAGGTAGCTTCTATTCCCACAGCCTGCTGTTAAACATTTAGAGCCTTCACAGAGCAAAAAACACTTTTAAAAGAAATTACCTTTTTCACTTTTCAAAATTTCTCATCCTAAAAATTGAAAAAATAATTAACATTTCTAAAACATAAAGAGAGCTCCGATGTAAGATGTTTGATAAAGATATTTAAGATTTTGAAAAAGGGTTTGTGGATGGACAGACTAAGTTTGTTAGCTGTTGCTCATTAAACCTATCCAGGACTCCAGACGCCTAATAACTCAGAGCTAAGTGAATACCTTTTTTTTTTTTTTTTTTTTGGACCCAAAGGGCCCAAGAAACACCTAAGCATATTAATATAGACGCAGTTTACTCGACATTGGGTTCTTTCATCTGGAGGTAAAACCAACATTACTCTAGCATTCAAACACCAAAAAGGCAATGTTGCATACATTAATGTTGTCAGTCAGAACTTGTAACGACACAGTAACGCTCATTTATCCACAGTTCCTATTACAGTGCTACTGAAATATTATGCGTGATTAAATATGTCCCTTTTTTTAGAAGTAGCTCTCCACTTTTGGCAGTGGTTCTAATGTTTACCCGTGTATGCCAATCCTTGCATAAAATCTAAAATAATTCAAAATGAAAAGCAATAGTGACTGTTGTGAACCAACATTGAAACTGTTGTTCTGACATTGATCAGCATCATAAACCTGATTAAGTACTAAAAGTCACAGGGACACTCTCTGGTTATTTATGTTATTTATTATTAACCCGGGTAATAAATTCAGAGCACTGACATTTGGGTCTTGTCACAGTGGCTCAGTGGTAGAGTGGTCGTCCTTCAACCAGAAGATTGGCGGTTCGATGTTTATGTCTGTCTGTCTCCATCTCTGTCTGTCTGTCTCCGTCTCTGTCTTCTGTCTGTCTGTCTCCGTCTCTGTCTGTCTGTCTGTCGCTGTCTGTCTGTCTCCGTCTCTCGCTGTCTGTCTCTGTCTGTCTGTTTCTCTTTCTGTCTGTCTCCGTCTCTGTCTGTCTTTGTCTCTGTCTGTCTGTCTCCGTCTCTGTCTGTCTCTGTCTGTCTGTCTCCATCTCTTTCTGTCTCCGTCTCTGTCTCCGTTTCTGTCTGTCTCCGTCTCTCTCTGTTCGTCTCTTTCTGTCTCTTTCTGTCTCTGTCTCCGTCTCTTTCTGTCTCTCTCTCTGTCCGTCTCTTTCTGTCTCTGTCTCCGTCTCTTTCTGTCTCTGTCTCCATCTCTTTCTGTCTCTGTCTCTCTCTGTCTGTCTCCTTCTCTTTCTGTCTCCGTCTCTGTCTGTCTGTTTATGTCTGTCTGTCTATGTCCTTCTGTCTATGTCTGTCTGTCTCTGTCTGTCTCTATCTGTTTGTCTGTCTGTCTCCATCTCTGTCTGTCTCTCTGTCTGTCTCCGTGTCTCTCTCTGTCTCTGTGTGTTTCCGTCTCTGTCTGTCTGTCTCCGTCTCTCTCTGTCTCCGTCTCTCTGTCTCTGTCTGTCTCTGTTTGTGTCTGTCTGTCTCCGTCTCTGTCTGTCTCCGTCTCTTTCTGTCTCTGTCTCCGTCACTTTCTGTCTCTGTCTCCGTCTGTCTGTCTCTGTCTCCGTTTGTCTGTCTCTGTCTCCGTTTGTCTGTCTCCGTCTCTCTCTGTCAGTCTCTGTCTGTCTCCGTCTCTGTCTCTCTGTCTGTCTCCATCTCTTTCTGTCTCTGTCTGTCTGTCTCCGTCTCTCTCCTTGTCTCTGTCTCCATCTCTGTCTGTCTCCGTCTCTGTCTGTCTATGTCCGTCTGTCTGTCTGTCTCTGTCTGTCTGTCTCCGTCTCTCTCCTTGTCTCTGTCTCCATCTCTGTCTGTCTCCGTCTCTGTCTGTCTATGTCCTTCTGTCTGTCTGTCTCTGTCTCCGTCTCTGTCTGTCTCTCTCTCTCTCTGTCTCTCTCTCTCTGTCTTCGTGTGTGATTATTTTGACCATATCATTTTATCAATAATTTCCAATTCCAAGCTGTATAAACTTGAATCCTTATTGGATTTAATGCAAATCAGGTGCTGTGTATTTGTGTATCGAGGAGGGTGTGGCCTAAGGAGATCAACAACCTCTTACTTCTCCTCAGGAAAAATGGGCCAAAAAAAGAGATTTAACTGACTCTGAAAAGAAAGGGATGCAGCACTCTGGAAATATGTAAGATATTGGGGTGTGATCACAGAACCATCAAACGTTTTGTAGCAAATAGTCAACAGCGTTGCAAGAAATGTGTCGAGAAGATATGACCCATCAGACGAATCAAATGTGAAGCTACCAGGACCCATTCTCCTCCAGTGCTGCCATATTCCACAACTGCAACCTACCTGGAGTGTCAAGAAGTACAAGGTGTTCAGTTCTCAGAGACATGGCCAAGGTAAGAAAAGCTGAAACCCGACCACCTCTGAAATGTCAAGAATGTGCCAAGAAATATTTGAACACAGATTTTTCAAAGGTTTTGTGACTGATGAGATGAGAGTGACTCTTGACGGACAGATGGATGGACCCGTGGTTGGATCAGTAACAGACACAGAGCTCCACTTCGACTCAGACTCCAGCAGGTGGAGGTGTGGTACTGGTGTGGGCAGGTATTATTAAAGATGAGCTAGTTGCACTTTTTCGGTCACTTTCTTCAAGCAGTGGTCCAGGAAAAAGTCTGCATCTTTCAAGAAGACTTTGATTTTTATGAAAGACAACTCTCCATCACATGAATCAAAGTTGTCCACTGTGTGTCTGGTCAATAAAGGCCTTAAAGATGAAAAACTAATGACACCTGACTTAAACCCTATTGAGAACCTTTGGGCCCTTCTTAAGCAGGACATGTACAGTGAAGGTAAACAGTACACCTCTGAACAGTGTCTGGGAGGCTGTGGTTGATTCTGACCAGATCAACAAACTGACTGACTCCGTGAATGGAAGGCTTGTGACTGTTATTGAAAAGAAGGGTGGCTATATTGGTCACTGAGTTATTTTATATATTTTTTTAATTTAAAAAATGTTTGTTTGTAAATTTTGAGTTTGTTTATTATTCTCACTTTAACAGGTGAAAATAAATAAGTGAGATGGAAAAATCTTTGTTTCTTTTAGTACTTAAATGTACAGGTTTGAGAGTTTAATATTTAGGATTGACCAAGAGCACTGTAGTTGTACAATAACAAAATAAATCCTAAAAAAAATACTTGCCTAATAATTGTGCAAACAGTGTGTATCTATTTATAGATAGATTAATCTTTAGGTAGGTAATCAATATTTAGGTAATCAATCTTTGAAGTCCCTTCAAAATGATTTATATGATTTAATTTTGTTTTCCTGACAGCATTAACAGTTCCACATGTTTCAGATCATCCTCATGTGCCAGTCTGATTGTTTGTTAAAGAGTCCTAACTGTGTGTTGCAGGTAGCTCATTTCAAAGAGTACATCCCTCAGGCATTTCCCGGAGGTCAGAGTATGATTCTGGATGCAGAGGTGCTTCTGATCGACACAAAGACCAGTAAACCACTGCCGTTTGGCACATTAGGAGTTCATAAGGTAAGACACAAAACTCTTTTTGCTCTCTGGTCAAACATTTACCAAATCATGAACAGACTCACAACTGCAAACTGTGTTTGTGTTTAGAAAGCAGCTTTCCAAGATGCAAAGGTGTGCCTCTTTGTTTTTGACTGTATCTACTTCAACGGTGTCAGCCTGATGGAGAGGTAATGTTTAATTTCTGACAAGACTTTCTAGATTACTGTTAGTAGTTCACAGTGCATTTCTACTGAATACAGTTAAGGCAGTGTTCATTTAACATTTTCACATGAACCATTTATCTAAGGAGTTTTATCAGGGCGGGAGTGCCTTTAAAGGTGACCTGGTAAAGTTAGTCGTGGCCTTTAGCACTAAGATGGCTTTTGAGAATGTAATGAAAAATACTCCAGCTCTACGCTCTGAAGTCTTAAATCTCTATTTCAGTAATCCCCGAGTATTTACTACCTAAAGCTGCTCATGCCAATGTACTGTATCTCAATTGAATGAAAAGTTTCTCTAAGAGAGGAATTAGAGATGTACTGCCATGACATACCGCTCTGTGATTGCTCTGCTAATAAAGGGATAAATATGACAGTCTGAAGTAATAGAAAGTCAGCAGGTTAGCCAGGGGTTCTTGTAAAAATGTGAAAAACAGTGCATGAGTCAGTGTGTTTTAAATATTTACTCATGCTAAATGTCATGTAACTGTGTGGTACATCAACTCCAGAAACATGTGTCTGCCTTATCTCCAGCAGAGGGCGCTGGCGTGGCTGTCATAGCTCATCTTCAGTTTCTAGACCAGCCTTTCTCAAACTTTTTTCAGTCAGGGCACCTTTCAAAAATGCATAAAATGTGAAGGCACCCCAGTTTAAAATATAATTTAAAAACACTGCATAACCCAAATTTAAATGCAAATGTCCTGTTTATTTAGACAGGACAGTAATGAACAGAGCATAATACGAACTGTAAATAACAATAATAATAACAACTTTATAGTAACTTTATAGCACCTTTAAAAACACAGGTTTGCAAAGTAATTCACAAAATAATTAATTAGAGACACAAATGCCATAAAACCGTAAGAGGTGGACCGCACAATACAAGAACCCAACAACAAATCCTGACCAGGAGAACTAAACTGATGTGCAGGATGCAGTTAAAATAAAATAAAAAGGGGCAGACATAACAAAAATAAATAAAATCAGATACAATACGATAAGAAAAAGATCCATGTTCCATGCAACAGAGATAAGCAGGAATGTTTTTCCATATAGGCTAGTGCTTGTTTTCATCCGTGCTATATGCGCATGCACACACACCCACACACACAAAAAAATAATCCGCAACGAGAGAAAGATCTACATGCGCGCATGCAGCGCACATACGCGCTCACACAAGCCGGGGTGGGGTGACCACAATCAATGAGAGACGTGAGCCTGGTGCGACGCACACAGCCGCCCTATCCTGGCAGGTATGGATGAGAGGCAGACACGGAGCTCCTGGTCCACAGTCCTCAGTCGCTCCCTGTACTTGTGGACGTGTTTTGTCGTTTAAACACCTTTATAACGATCGCGTTAGTTGAGCTGTATGCACGATGGGCGCCGCCATCGCCGCCGCAGGGGCAGTTTAGAAAAGTTGTGATATATGACAGCTCTGAGCGCGCCTGTCTCTGGCTCAGTGCAAGCCAACACGAAAGCATTTTTTTTTTTTTTTTGCCTACGTAATTTTTTGGCGGCACCCCTGACACAGTCAGGGGGCACCCCAGTGTGCCGCGGCACCCACTTTGAGAAAGGCTGTTCTAGACACTTTAGTCAATAAATCTATGCTCATCTATAATCATTACAGTTTATGGACATTTCTTGATGTGACTTTATAAGTGCACTCTTTACATACATTTGGACATCTGTGTGAAAATTTAAACATTTAAGAACACACACGTCAGGTTGTTGTTTATCAGTTAATGTTGAATGATCATTCGCTGTGGTTTTTGTGTTGTAGGCCTTTGTGCGAGCGCAGGAAGTTTTTAGACGACAACATGGTGGAGGTCCCCAACAGGATCCTGTTCTCTGAGATGAAGCACGTGACAGTAAGTCCACATCTGCACTCAGCCTTTCATCTGGTACGGCAGATACACTGGTCTCCTTAACCTTTTATTGAAATCTGATCATCTCCTCAGCACTCTAATGAGGTATGTCTCACCTGTATAGGACATCCAGATGTTTTCTTATTCCACTGAGAAATCTAATGACTTATCAGAGTTTCACAAAAGACTAATAATAAATGACACAGATCCAATCCAGTGTTAGTCAAAAAGGACTCATTCAGCTGCCAACTTAATCACTTAAGACATTACAAAACCAGCTCTGGATGTTTTTTGGCTCAAACAATTATTGAACCCATAGAAACAACTTGACAAAAAAAAATGTAAATATCAGTTACTATAGACACACTTACCTGGACATTATTTTTCAGGTAAATGGAGCATACGTAAATGTTTTATTTGACCATACAGTAGATGGAACATAATTTCAAATAAATGACGACAGTGACTTTAAGGCTGGGCTTTAGCTGCTGTTCTTTTGAACACAAAGTGACATTTAGTCTCAGTTCACATTGTGAAAGCCCTTAACACCTTTGTTTAGAAATGCCTATACAAGCTTTTTAATGCTGTCTCAATTTATTTTCATTAACAATCTCTCTGTTCTAATTATTCAGTAAATCGCACAGACACAGTTCTAGTGTTGTTCCTTAAGTGTTTTCTTTGGTTTGAATCACATTAAATCACAGAGCTGCAGAGACTGGTCCATTTTCTTGTTATATTCTCCTCCAAAAGACTCTCTAAAAACTCCAAGCTCTGTCTGCCTTTGACGAAAGCCTTTCCTGCTCAGCGTCAGGCAGCAGCACGCAGCCCCACACCTGCTGCTCCAATGGAAACCTGCATTAGCACACACTAATTGTGTCATTAATTAAATTTTAAAAATGGAATAAATGTAAGTGTAGTTTGAAGAAAAAATGTTAAATATAGAGGCTCTTTATTAAATGTAACATTTTTATTTGTGCCTCATCAGCTCATATTACATTAATTAATAAATATAGTTAAGTGTTTTTTTTTAAGATACCATGGCAGTTTAATACCACGGTATACTGTAAAACCAGTTATCGTCCCATACATGCTCCACACAGAAAGTAGGAGGGCAAGGCCTTTTGTGCACTACAAGTATAGAAAAACGTCTGAGTGATATACAGTCAGGTCTATAAATATTGGGACATCGACACAAACAAACAAACTTTAACTGCAGACTTCTAGCTTTAATTTGAGGATATTTACATCCAAATCAGGTGAACAGTGTAGGAATTACAACAGTTGGTATACGTGCCTCCCACTTTTTAAGGGACCGAAAGTAATGGGACAATTGGCTGCTCCATGGCCAGATAAATCAGAATCAGAATTACTTTTATACATCCCCAAGGGGAAATTATTTTTGATACAAACATGCAACCGACCAGTGCAAGAATAGAAGTTTCTTTTTTTAAAGTAGATATAACTTAACTATAAACTATTATATCCCTAACAATCTATTTACATATTCACATGATACAAATTCACATGATGTACAGTTTACAAGTGGACTAAATATTGTACAGCAGCAGAATATTGCACAGCATTTACAGAGTTCAGAAGTTTGATGGAGGAATGATTTCCTGTGTCTCTCGGTGGAGCAGCGTGGCAGTAACAGTCTATTGCTAAACGAGCTCTTGCAGCTGACCAGTACTTTGTGGAGCGGGTGGAAGGGAAAGTCCAGAATAGTCCTGATTTCTACAACATCCTCCTCTCCGACAATACAGTCAAAGAGTCCAGCTCCTCCCCTACAACATGTCCGGCCTCGATCTTATCAAGTCTGTTAGTGTCCCTCACGCGCAGAGTGCTGCCCCAGCAGACCACAGCGTACATGATCGCACTGGCCACCATAGACTCGTAGAACATACTGAGCATAGGGCAGATGTCAAAGGACCTCAGCCGCCTCAGAAAGTAGAGACAGCTCTGGGCCTTCTTGTAGACAGTGTCCACGTTCTTGCCCCAGTCCAGTTTATTGTCCAAATACACACCCAAGTATTTGTACTCCTCCAACACATCCACACTGACCCCCTGGATAGAGATGGGGGTCACAGCAGCTTTAGTCCTCCTCATGTCCACCACCACTTCCTTAGTCTTAGTCACATTGAGCTGGAGGTGGTTCTTCTCGCTCCAGGTTGGTAAAGTTATCCACAGCAGTCCTGTACTCCTTCTCGTCACCACCGCTGATGCATCCAACCACTGCAGAGTCGTCAGAGAACTTCTGAAGGACTCTGTGCAGTAGTTGAAGTCTGTGGTGTAGAGCAGCCTTTCTCAAACTTTTTTCAGTCAGGGCACCTTTCAAAAATGCATAAAATGTGAAGGCACCCCAGTTTAAAATATAATTTAAAAACACTGCATAACCCAAATTTAAATGCAAATGTCCTGTTTATTTAGACAGGACAGTAATGAACAGAGCATACGAACTGTAAATAACAATAATAATAACAACTTTATAGCACCTTTAAAAACACAGGTTTGCAAAGTAATTCACAAAATAATTAATTAGAGACACAAATGCCATAAAACCGTAAGAGGTGGACTGCACAATACAAGAACCCAACAACAAATCCTGACCAGGAGAACTAAACTGAAGTGCAGGATGCAGTTAAAATAAAATAAAAAGGGGCAGACATAACAAAAATAAATAAAATCAGATACAATACGATAAGAAAAAGATCCATGTTCCATGCAACAGAGATAAGCAGGAATGTTTTTCCATATAGGCTAGTGCTTGTTTTCATCCGTGCTATATGCGCATGCACACACACCCACACACACAAAAAAATAATCCGCAACAAGAGAAAGATCTACATGCGCGCATGCAGCGCACATACGCGCTCACACAAGCCGGGGGTGGGGGTGACCACAATCAATGAGAGACGTGAGCCTGGTGCGACACACAGCCGCCCTATCCTGGCAGGTATAGATGAGAGGCAGACACGGAGCTCCTGGTCCACAGTCCTCAGTCGCTCCCTGTACTAGTGGATGTGTTTTGTCGTTTAAACACCTTTATAACGATCGCGTTAGTTGAGCTGTATGCACGATGGCGCCGCGCCATCGCCCGCAGGGGCAGTTTAGAAAAGTTGGGATATATGACAGCTCTGAGCGCGCCTGTCTCTGGCTCAGTGCAAGCCAACACGAAAGCATTTTTTTTTTTTTTTTTGCCTACGTAATTTTTTGGCGGCACCCCTGACACAGTCAGGGGGCACCCCAGTGTGCCGCGGCACCCACTTTGAGAAAGGCTGGTGTAGAGGGTGAAGAGGAAAGGAGAGAGGACTGTCCCCTGCGGCACCCCGGTGTTGCTGATGACGGTGTCAGACACCAAGCTCTGCAGCCGCACATACTGTGGTCTGCCAGTGAGGTAATCCACAATCCAGGACACCAGGGGGGCATCTACCTGCATCACTGCCAGCTTCTCAGCCAGCGGCCCGATAGCTGGAGAAGTCAAAGAACATGATTCTCACAGTGGTGGCCGGCTTGTCCAGATGGGCGTAGACTCTGTGGAGCAGGTAGATGATGGCGTCGTCCACACCGAGGTGGTGCTGATAGGCAAACTGGAGTGGGTCCTGTAGATGCTGCACCATGGGTCGCATGGACGAGGACAAGTCGCTCATGAGTCTTCATGATGCGAGAGGTCAGTGCCACGGGCCTGTAGTCCTCGGGGTTGCTGGGTCGCCGCGTCTTCAGGACCAGAATGATGCACGACGTCTTTCACACCAGGGGGACTCTCTGGAGACTCAGGCTCAGGTTGAAGATCTGATGCAGAACTCCGCTGAGCTGGGGGGCACAAGCTTTCAGGACTCTGGGGCTCACGCCATCAGGGCCTGCAGCTTTTCCTGCTCTGAGTCTCTGCAGTTGTTTCCTCACATGTTCAGCAGTGAACGTCAGTGTGAAGGAGTCAGAAGGGTTTGGGGACAAGGTGTGAGCGTGGCCATCTTGCAGATGAGTGGGGAAGGGAGGGAGATAGGAGTGGCTGCTGGCTGCCGCTCTGCTGTGGAGACAGGAGTGTGATCAGAGACCGCAGTGTCATAACAGTTGAAGAACCTGTTGAACACATTGGCCTTGTCCACACTGCCCTCAATGGTTGGCTTGTATCCAGTGATGGTCTTCATGCCACTCCAGACTTCCCTCATGTTGTTCTGCTGGAGCTTCCACTCCAGCTTCCTCCCATGCTTCTTTCTGGCCAGCTTCATCTGCACTCTCAGGTCCCTCTGCTTAGCTCGCACCTCCTCCCTGTTGCCTGCACTGAACGCCTTCTTCTTCTTCTTGAGTGTGATTTCGTTTCCATGACTTGTTGTTTGGGTAACGGCTCACGGTCCTGGCTGGGATAATGTTGTTCTCGCAGAAGTTGATGTAGCTGGTGATATATGTCCTTCTATGTCCTCTCCGTGGGGCTCAGTGAGTACCTGCCAGTCCGTCAACTCAAAACAGTTCTGTAGTGTCTCCAGTGTCTCATAAGTCCATCTTCTCACTGTCCTTGTACTCGGGGGCTGAGGGTTCAGTAGAGGCACGTAGGAGGTGGTGAGATGCACCAGGTTGTGATCAGACCTGCCCAGCGGGGAAAGGGGGGCTGAGTTGTATGCATCCCGAACATTTGCATAAAGCAGTACTATTGTTGTTCCCTCTCTGTTGGGGCAGTCTACAAACTGTTTGACAGTGGAGAGAGTCTTGTCCAAGCTCACGTGATTAAAATTTCCAGAGATGGCAATGGAAGAATTGGGATGAGCGGTCTGTAATCTGGCCTGTTGCAGAGTGAATAGTGCCGCAGGCGCTGTGGGGGTTGGCAGATGGGGGCACATAAACTGCCACAATGATAACGTGTGAAAACTCCCTGGGCAAATAATAAGGATGTAATCCAACAGCACACAGTTCCTTGTCCTGATTACAGATACGCTCTTTCACCAATGTTACACCAGCGTTCATTCACAAGTACGGCATGTCCGCCCCCTTTGCACTTACTGCTGCTGGCGTAGTGCCGGTCGGCTCGCACCGTGTGGAAGCCCGTGATGGAGGCGTTGTCAGACCAACCTAAGTCTCTGTTGTTTCTTTGCCATTCTCCTGGTGTGTTTTATTCCCTCATTATCCCATTTACAAGGAGCAGAAGGTTCCGAGTTCAGAGTTCATTTCAGGTGTGCTATTTGCATTTGGAAACTGTGGATGTCATCTCTCAAAATGAGATCCAAAGAGCTGTCACTATCAGTAAATCAAGCCATCAATAGGCTAAAAAACAAAACAAACCCATCAGAGAGAGAGCAAAAACTTTGGGTGTGGCCAAATCAACTGTTTGGAACATCCTTAAAAAGAAAGAATGCACCGGTGAGCTCAGCAACACCAAAAGACCCGGAAGACCACGAAAAACAACTGTGGTGGATGAAAGAAGAATTCTTTCCCTGGTGAAGAAAACACCCTTCACAACAGTTGTTCAGATCAAGAACACTCTCCAGGAGGTAGGTGTATGAGTGTCAAAGTCAACAATCAAGTGAAGACTTCACTAGAGTGAATACAGAGGGTTCACCACAAGATGTTGGTGAGCCTCAAAAACAGGAAGGCCAGATTAGAGTTTGCAACAACTAAAAAAGCCTTCACAGTTCTGGAACAACATCTTATGGACCGATGAGACCAAGATCAACTTGTACCAGAGTGATGGGAAGAGAAGAGTCCGGAGAAGGAAATGAACTGCTCATGATCCAAAGCATAGCACCTCATCAGTGAAGCATGTGGTGGTAGTGTCATGGCGTGGGCATGTATGTCTGCCAATGGAACTGGTTCTCTTGTATTTGTTGATGATGTGACTGCTGACAAAGGCAGCAGGAGGAATTCTGAAGTGTTTCGGGCAATATTATCTGCTCATATTCAGCCAAATGCTTCAGAACTCATTGGACGGTGCTTCACAGTGCAGATGGACAATGACCCAAAGCATACTGCAAAAGCAACCAAAGAGTTTTTTAAGGGAAAGAAGTGGAATGTTATGCAATGTCCAAGTCAATCACCTGACCTGAATCTGATTGAGCATGTATTTCACTTGTTGAAAATGCCCCAAGAACAAGCAGGAACTGAAGACAGTTGCAGTAGAGGCCTGGCAGATCATCACCAGGGATGAAACCCAGCGTCTGGTGATGTCTTTGTGTTCCAGACTTCAGGCTGTAATTGACTATTGACTATTAAAAAGTGAAAGTTTTATTTATGATTGTTAATCTGTCCTATTACTTTTGGTCCCTTAAAAAGTGGGAGGCACATATACAACTGTTGTAATTCCTACAGCGTTCACCTGATTTGGATGTAAATACCCTCAAATTAAAGCTAAAATTCTGCAGTTAAAGCACATCTTGTTTGTTTCATTTCAAATGTGGTGGTGTATAGAGCCAAAAAGTTTAGAATAGTGTCGATGTCCCAATATTTATGGACCTGACAGTATCCTATATAACAGGGGTCCTCAATTAAAATCAGCCGAGGTCCGCTTAGTAACTTTCCTCACCGTGAGGGGTCCGGAAAATTTAAATTAAAGGATATGTGTTTGAATATAATTCTTTAAAGTAAAGTCTCATTTATTCCACACCTACAGCCTTTTAAACAAATGGAGATTAATGTAGATAATCCACTGTTTTCTGTATTTTATCCCTTGTTTACATGAGGAGGATGTTTGAGTGTTTAGCTTTCACCAAACACAGCTCACAGACAAAAGTAAAAAACTACAAAATCAAAAGAGGCTAAAGCTCAGGACCTGGTGGTTTATTGACAACAGCCTGTATGAGAACATTTTAAATACAAAATCATCAATTCAAGCCAAAACATATTTGTTAAACAAATATGACAAATATGCCTGTCATAATTGATCTCTTTCTATTGTCATTCCTCTGAAAACAACAGGAACAAGGGAAAAAGCACTGAGCATTTCTTTAGCATTAGCTGTTGCCAATAATTAACTGTTACTGTTTAATTTGCAGGTTCATCTTAAAACAAAATTTACAATTAAATGATTTATTTCCTGTATTTTCCCCATGTGGAGTAACATTTTAATTAAAATGCTTATGATTAGTTCTGTAACAGGATTTAGGATTCATACAGAAACTGACACAACTTAAAGAAGTCTTAACCTGTGTCACTCATCTCCAAACCCTCTGTGGCTTCAACACCCTCCTTTCACACCTTTTCTGTTTTTAATCACCCAAATAAAAACATGTAAGGTTCAAATGAACGTGAATGCTAATTACTCACGTTTGTAAATTAGGTCAAATATACGACAAACGAGTCAAGTACCTAACTTACAACAGAATAAAGAAGTTGACAGACAAATGTACAACTCACCACATTATTAGACGTCCTCACTTTCCTCTGAGCCGAGTCTTTTTAATCCTGACATGAAAACTGTCCAGTCCTGGTTCAGTTCTGGATTCATTCTCTGATTATCAAAGCAGCCGGGACTAGAGGATAAAGGGCTGTTGTTCAGCTTTGACACTGACAAGGAGCTGAGGAGCTGAATAAACTAAAATAAACGTTCCCTCTCCGTCCATAACGTCAGTGAATCTTTGTTGTGTTTTGCCAAGGCTCAACTTTTAGATTTTAGTCGTTTCTAACTCATTATCAGGCTACGCTAAACTCTGTCCGTAACCATAGTAACCTGAGGACCCACGCGTGTAGACGTAGCCGTCCTAGAAGTGCCGGTTCAAAAATATGTTTTACACAATGCGCTTGTAATTATGAATAATGTCTTGCGGTGTAGATCAAAGCCTCTCGAGGTCCGGATTAAGTAACCCCGCTATATAAGAATAATTAATCAATGACAGAATACATTCACCAGAAATAAGTCTGTGGCTGTTTTGAAGTAGTTAATGAGCGTCTTGTGAAGTTATATTAACTGTAGTAGTATCAGTGGTAAGACATATTTGGAAAGTAAAGCAGTTACTTTATTCTCACTTCCATGCACACAGTGAGCTCACAAAACGCTAGGTGGAGATACACTCAAAGGATTATTAGGAACACCTGTTCAATTTCTCATTAATGCAAAATAAACCAATCACATGGCAGTTGCTTCAGTGCATTTAGGGGTGTGGTCCTGGTCAAGACAATCTCCTGAACTCCAAACTGAATGTCAGAATGGGAAAGAAAAGTGATTTAAGCAATTTTGAGCGTGGCATGGTTGTTGGTGCCAGACGGGACAGTCTGAGTTTCACAATCTGCTCAGTTACTGGGATTTTCACGCACAACCATTTCTAGGGTTTACAAAGAATGGTGTGAAAAGGGAAAAACATCCAGTATGTGCCCGTCCTGTGGTCACCAAGCTCGAATCAGTTCAAATTGGTTTCTTGAACGTGACAATGAGTTCACTGTACTAAAATGGCCCCCACAGTCACCAGATCTCAATCCCAATAGAGCTTCTTTGGGATGTGCTGGAACGGGAGCTTTGTGCCCTGGATGTGCATCCCACAAATCTCCATCAACTGCAAGATGCTATCCTCTCAATATGGGCCAACATTTCTAAAGAATGCTTTCAGCACCTTGTTGAATCAATGCCACGTAGAATTAAGGCAGTTCTGAAGGAGAAAGAGGGTCAAACACAGTATTATTATGGTGTTCCTAATAATCCTTTAGGTGAGTGTATATTAACAACTGCAGTTTTATGATGTGACAAGCATTATAGTTTACAGCTTAAGTGTTTGTACATTTATAGCGACTAAAAGCAGGAGCTGTATAATCTCAAGTAGCCAAAACCTGCTGTTTGTGGTCAAATGGGTTTTACAGAACCACCTTAAACAGGGGACAACTGTTGGCACAGGGCGGAACAGTGGAAAAGTGGTAAGCACGCCTGCCTCACAGCAAGAAGATCCTGGGTTCCAGGGCAGGGCCTTTCTGTGTGGAGTTTGCATGTTCTCCCTGTGTGTCTGCGTAGGTTTCCTCCGGGTACTCCGGTTTCCCCTACCACCAAAAACATGTACAACAGTCCCCTGCAAACACACATGGGGCCAGGACTTCCCTGATTTGTAATCTCAGTGGGACTATCCTGGTTAAATAAAGGTTAAATAAAAAAATTAAAACATAATTTGAGATGCTATTTGAAAAAGGTTCACGTGTTTGATCTAAACAGTGGTCTGTATTTAGGAGCTATTGTATACTTTTGAAAACGGAAACGCCAATAAAAGCTCACCATACCGAAGCACTCCTGTTGGCAGCTGGTTCATATCCTGAGGGTTTAACCTGCTGTTTGTTTCCAGAGAGCAGCAGACCTGGCTGATATGATAACACGAGTCATCAGAGAGGGACTTGAAGGCCTTGTGCTCAAAGATATTAAGGTCTGTACTGTTTTATCCTCTGTACAGTTACAAGTGTAGAATATGATTAACTGTTGTGATGTTTGTGTCCCAGGGCACGTACGAGCCGGGGAAACGCCACTGGTTAAAGGTAAAGAAGGATTATTTAAATGAAGGAGCCATGGCGGACACTGCTGACCTGGTGGTGCTGGGGGCCTTTTATGGGAAAGGCTCCAACGGTGAGGAGGTTTACATTTCCTCTATATTTCAACTCATCCTTGTAACATCTCTAACACCAATTCAGAAATGGTTTCAAAAAGACATGGCAAAGGTGACTGGTGGAGACCCCGCGCACCGTACCTACCAGAAACACAACTAGAGTCAACTGTCAGAGTCACAACCAGGATAGAAGTGCTTCTCGACGCGCTTCTTGACAACATGGCACATTTGCAAACCATGTAGGCTACCAGCAAATAAAACCCAGATCCACGTAAATGAAAAGCACATCAACACTAAACAATAAATAACATTCACCACTTGACACATAATCATCCTGTCGTGCCCAGGGTCACTGTCCCAGTCACTGCCTGAAAATACTGTAGAAGTCCATCTGCTGTAGTCCCTTGGTTTATTGTGATTTAGTCTCTTCTTGTAATAGTCTGTCTTCTTATAAAATCCTTCATCAATCTCTTTTTACATCGACCGCTACTATCATATTGAATTCCAACGCTAACTACATTTACCACCATGTCCTTTTAAAAGTTTAGGCTACTGTACGTGCTCTGTTATTGGCTGAAATCCAGGCCTCTTGGATAATTTAATTTAGCCCTAATAGCACTGATACCATATCTGTCTGTGCCATAAGATGGCAGGGAGGGCTCAGCCCACCCAGCCCATTGATACCACTAATCATGGATATTATTTGAGGTTGTTTTAACTGTTCAGTTACAGTGGGTCAAAAAAGTATTTAGTCAGCCACCAATTGTGCAGGTTCTACCACTTAAAAGATGAGAGGCCTGTAATTTCCATCACTTCAACTATGAAAGACAAAATGAGGAAAAATAAAATCCTGAAAATCACTGTCTTATTTTTAAAGAATTTATTTGCATATTATGATGGGATCATTGTCATGCTGAAAGACCGACACATTTCATCTTCAATGCCCGTGCTGATGGAAGAAGGTTTTTACTGAAAATCTCACAATACATCTTTCCTTTACACGTATCAGTCGTCCCTTTACAGAAAAACAGCCCCAATTATTTTATTTTTTATTCTTTTTATTAATCTAGTGTTTTTGTATAAACTGTATAAAAAAGAACACTAGATTAATAAACTGTTACTACCCTCTTTAAAGTATTTTAAAGAGGGTAGTAAATATGCATATTTTAAATGAACTGAATGTGATTATTACAATGTTTAATATGATTACTTTGATTACAATCTTAATTGTATTTCAGTCTCTTTATCTAAGAAGATAATCACGTCCTTGGAATGGATTATGTTTTATTTAATTGGTAGTAGCCTAATTATCTGTTCAGATTACAGCGTACTGTTAATGTAATGCTAGTAGTTCATTTTAGGTCTACGTGTGCAACTACTTCAAACAAAAAGTTTAAAAAGTTAACTTTATTTTTGCCAAAGTAACCTATACAGTAATATATGTTTACCTTTCAACTTATACCATTAGCGATTAGCATTACCATTATTATCTAGCATATATGAGTTAATTCTCGACCAAAACACATCAGGAAAGAACGCTACAATTTTCTCCCAAAACTAATTGTAATAATAAATAGTTACACATATGGCTCGTCAGTTTGAGATCGGAGAGCGCCAGTATGTTTTCGTCTGAGGTGCTCGTGCAGTTGTGCTGCCGGAGTACGCCATTTTGGTTTTGCAGGACCATTAAGGACCATTTTTTTATTCTCTGTTAAAGTATTTCCATACTTTTGATAACCATGGTCTGGGTTTTTGTGATAGAATGGAACTTTCTTTATTCCCAGGAGCACAAGCCGCCATTTCGCGAGATGAATTTCCCGGCCCGGATAAGCGGAAGAAGATGAATGGATGGATAGAATATAAATAATGCGACGTGTTGTTGCAGCACTAGTACAAACATTTTTGTTTCTAGGATTTATCAATCCTGTGAATCACTAAACTAATATTTAGTTGTATGACCACAGTTTTTTTTAAAAGTGCTTCACATCTGTGTGGCACCAACTTGTGGCACCTCTCAGCTGTTATTCCACTCCATGATTCTTTAACAACATTCCACAATTCATTTACATTTCTTGGTTTTGCTTCAGAAACAGCTTCTTGATTGGATTAAGGTCCGAGGATTGTTCTGGCCACTCCATAACATTAATTTTGTTGGTTTGGAACTAAGACTTTGCTTGTTTACTGTGTGTTTGGGGTCAATGTCTTGTTGAAACAAACATTTTAAGGACATGTCCTCTTCAGCAGAAGGCAACATGACCTCTTCAAGTATTTTGACAAATTCAAACTGATCCATGATCCCTGGTCTGTGATGAATAGGCCCAACACCATAGTAGGAGAAACATGCCCATATCATGATGCTTGCTTCACCATCTTCACCATCTTCACCGTTAACTGTGGCCTGAATTCAGAGTTTGGGGGTCGTCTCACAAACTGTCTGTGGCCCTTGGACCCAAAATGAACAGTTTTACTCTCACCAGTCACAAAATGTTCCTCCAGTTCTCTTTAGGCCAGTTGATGTGTCCTTTGGCAAATTGTAACTTCTTCTGCACATGCCTTTTTTTAAACCGAGGGACTTTGCGGGGGATTCTTGAAAATAGATTAGCTTCACACAGACATCTTCTAACTGTCACAGTACTTACAGGTAACTCCAGACTGTCTTTGATCCTGGAGCTGATCATTGACTGAGCCTTTGTCATTCTGGTTATTCTTTGATCCATTTTGATGGTTGTCTTCTGTTTTCTTCCACGTCTCTCTGGTTTTGCTCTCATTTAAGGCATTGGAGATTATTTTAGCTGAACAGAATGTAACTTAGAATTAATTTCCCAAATGCACAGCCTTAAGAGCGTGCATATCATGAATGTTGGGTCTTGTTTGTTTTCTGAGAATCTACTGCACCTACTGGGAACTTGTTTGACATTGGGGCGGCAGTAGCTCAGTGGGTAGAGTGGTCCACTTTCAAACGGAAGGTAGGCGGTTCGATTCCCACTCTCCCCACAGTTCATACTGTCGTGTCCTTGGGCAAGACAGTTAACCCACCTTGCCTCCAGTGGCTGTAACACTGGTAATTACAATAGAACAATGTAAGTCGCTTTCGATAAAAGCGTCAGCTAAATGAATAAATGTAAATTTAGCAATAAAAAATAATATAATACTAAAAACCTGGATTATTAATAAACCTGGTTATTTCAATAAAAATCCTACAGTGTGATTTCCTGGATTGTTTTTCCCATTTTGTGTCTCATAGTTGAAGTGTCAGCCCTGTGACTAACTGGCCACTGTCCAGGGTGAACCCGCCTCAGCCCCAAAGCTGCTGGGATAGGCTCCAGTCACCCGTGACCCCAACGAGACTAAGCGGTAGAAAATGAATGAATAGTTGAAGTGTACCTATGATGAAAATTACAGGCCTCTCTCATCTTTTTAAGTGGGAGAACTTGCACAATTGGTGACCCACTGTAAATTTGATTTTACAAATTGGCTATTTTTGACATCATTCTAAAATTTGAAACTTTAAAATTCTCTAAAACTCTAGATAAACAACACACTGCATCTTAAAGTAGCTTTAAGACTTGAAAATAAAAGGACTGCTCTGGCACAAATGGTTCAGATGGTATCATTTAGGCGGCTTTGTCAAAACCTAAATATGTCACAAACTAAAATGGAATATTTTGCAGACTTGTTCTACATTATATGGACATGTATTTTAGACGACACATTAGACGCTCTTAGTTTCACATTGAAAGACACAACTGTGTATCATTAATTAAGCTTTTATGCTGTTAACTGATTTTAAGTCTTGACAGTTGGTTACAGGTTAGTGACGATTGTCTGACAATTTCTCCACCAGGGGGCATCATGTCCAGTTTCCTGATGGGCTGTTATGACCCTGACTCGGGGAAATGGTGCACCGTCACCAAGTGCTCCGGAGGCTACGATGACGCTATGTTGGCTCGGCTCCAGAAAGAGCTTGACGTGATCAAAATCAGCAAGGTCAGAGAGGATCCATTAGAGCTGGCCCGGAACATTCAACTCATGTTAAAACATTCTCAAATTTATATCTCTGCAGGACCCCAGCAAAATCCCTGGTTGGCTGAAAATTGTCAAGAATTACTATCCAGATTTCATTATCCGTGACCCTCAAGTGAGTCAAACTCCCCACAACAGACAATTTCACTGTTTTGTGCTTTTAGTGGACTTTCATTAAATCTTGGGAAAATACTTTAAAACAAGTAGAGAGCTTATTGTTTTGATTAAAAAGTATGAAATATACTCCTAAGGTCAACGATCCATTGATACAAATTGTATTGCATTTTAATAAAAAGACTAGGGATAGAGGTGTTTGTCTTTGAAAAGATCTAACTCAAGTAGGTTTTATAGGGATTGATGGGCTATATTCTTTAAATGTAGGTTTGCACTTTCTGTAGGACAATGGGAGTTGGAGTCAAGAGCTTATCTCAAATGTTATAAGCAACACTACATGACTTTCTGCCTTCAACTAATTAGTCTGACCAAAAACCCCTCTTGTGCCTTGTTGGACAGATTTCTAGAACCTGTTGCTAGTGAAGTTTGTACACATTGTAGGGAGTACAGGGAAACTATAAGCTGCTTAGACAATAGAAAAGTACATGTTAAAAATGGATGAACAAAACACAGGAAACTTCATGAGAACTGAAGTTTTGTTTTTTATTTTTTTTGAGTGAAATGACAGTGGTTGAGTGTAGGTGCCTCGGCTGTATTCATGTATAGACTGTTGTCTCGTGTGCTGCAGACGGCCCCGGTCTGGGAGATCACCGGTGCAGAGTTCTCTAAATCTGAAATGCACACAGCTGACGGCATCTCCATCCGCTTCCCTCGAATGACACGTATCAGAGACGATAAGGACTGGAAGACTGCCACCAACCTGCACCAGCTCAGAGTACGACCCCCAACACCTTCACACCCATAAAAGGAATTGACCTGACTTTAGTTTTGACACATGACTGATTTCTTATTCTGTTACTCATTTACACCACTCTACAACCTACAAACCATTCATTTGTCCAACCACCTTTATGTGACCGTCTGAAACTAAGTAAGAAACAAAGTAAAGATTCTGAATGCTAAAAAAAAAAAATATATAACATGTAGGAAACATTTTTCTAACATGTACTGTTATTAACTGTGCTTGTTAAAACATGCTCAGTTCTATTTTTGGATGGATATAAACTTGATATAAAGATGTGGTACAGGCAGAAACTAAAAAATTAAATGTTTTCTTTGGTTAACATTGTCTTTTTCACGTCATCTTCAACTAGTTTTCTCAGCAAAAGTTTCATTCACTTGAAATTAATCAAAGACCCTGAATTGAAAAAGTCGATTCTGAATCAGATTGTGACCCCAAAAATCAAATCGAGTCACTGGACACTGAAAGATTGACACTCCTACTCGGCAGTATATTGTGGAAATCCTCTGTGGACAATACATTAAAACTGATGCTGGTACTTCAGCTCAATGTACGTGTACGCTGCCCTAAAAAGAAAGAAATTTAAATATATAGTTTAGTAGTTTACTCTCTGTAGATAAGTTTTGTCTCTAGGAGTGTGCTAACAGCCATCTATTGTAGAAAATAAATTAACTTAGTTTCTTAAGTATCTAATAGGATCATATTTACAAAACACAACTGTCATATTCTGCTGCAGGTTCTGATTCTGTGTTTACTTTGGAAACAAAGCACACAGTTAAACATTGTTGCAGGCACAGGTCCAAGTTATTTCATCTAAAGCCTGTTTTATTCTCCTCCTGTTCAGGAGCTGTTCCGCATTTCCAAAGAGAACTGTGACTTCCAGGTGAGCGCCGGGCCATCAGGGTCTAAAGATGACAGGTGCTCTTCAGGAGGCGACAGCGAGGGGAACTCTCCAGCACCATCCACCCAGGCCAGAGCCGCCCCAAAAAAGAACAGTGAGTACATCACTCTTACATTTGATCCCCAAGTACTAGACCATGAGACTGTACAATCTGTTTTCTTTCACTTTGACAGCTTGTAGCTAATTATACATTCCACTCAAAAAGACAGGAAAGCTTCTCAACTGTTAATATTTAATGTAATTCAATCTCTTTTACAGAATTATAAACACTTGTTTCAGTCTGATTTAAAAGTAAAATTTACTTTACAAACTTTATGAATTTTAAATGGTTGGAGGAGTTCCTTTACCAAAAGAAAACCCAGGCCTAAATTTTCATTTGAAGTTTTTTCTGGAGTGGGTCAAAAGGGCCTTACTGCTGTTACTCAATCTTCTGTCCTGTTAGATTATAACATCTGTAAAGAGCTTATGTAATAATAAACTAATAATCTCCAACACTATTAAAGCATGGTTTGTGGTACGAATGCTTAACTCTTGTGCTCTCCCCCAAAACAAGGCAACCCTGACTTTAACCCAGGCATGACTGATGAAGTTTAAAGGACCAGTTTTAAATTGTTTCCTCATCCGCTTGTTTAATATGGATTAATAGTAATTAGTTTACTGTAATTACAACTTGCAAGGCATTTTTATTCCTTTAGCACATTCATACAAGGGTAACTCAAAATGCTTTACAGAAATAACAGACAAGATTTTTGAAAACATTTTTTCAAACGAAGAGCGCAGATAAAACACTTTCAGGTGTCTTTATAGAATGTAGGCAGAACTAAAGAGGAAGGTTTTTAACTTCCTTTTGAACATTGTTAAAGTTAAGGTTGTTCCAGGTTTTTGCTGCTGAAACTTAAACGAAAACTTAAACCAGGTTTAGTTCTAACTCTGGACTCGAGCAGAAGACCTGTCCCAGATGTTCTCAGTCATGTTTGAACAGTCACATGGTTCCTGTATCACTCACCAGGAGACTTTTGACCTGCCTCGTGAAGCAGCTGCAATCCCTCACTCCTAAAAAAGTGCCATAAAATGGTCCTGTGCAAGTCTAAAAAAATAAACCAACATAATGTGAGCTCTTGATTCCTTCAAAGGTAACAGCAGTACGCCCAAACCAAAGGCAGTGAAGTCCGAGCCTCGCACTCCAGGCCCCGAGGCGGGCAGTGCCAAGAAGGTACAGTATATCACAGCATTACTGTAACATCTTCAGTCAACAAGTACAGGCTGATGTTTTATTTGGTATCACATGTGTCCTTCAGATAAAGAAGCCTGAGAGTGTTCACACCAATGGCCAAACTAAAGCCAAGGCCACATCTCAGCTGCTGGAGCCCAGGAACGACAAGGTCAGCCTAACGTCATGTTTGAGTTAATGCCCTGTTTCAGCAAAGGTCGAACCAGGGTAAAACACAGAAGTACCCAAGACAGTCAGAGAAAAATAAAGTACGCCACAAGAGAGTAGGGCTGTACTAGAATAATCGAATATTCGTTCGGTGGGGTGGCATTCGATTTTCAGTTTTGAGATTCGAATATTCTTTTTTTTTTTTCAACACGTGACTTCCGTCGCGGACTCATTCTCACTCATGCTTGAACCGCCCGTTGGCGAACGTAGTGATTTATTTCATCTCATACTGAATAGGTACAAAACGCCCAAGACCTCAGCTGTTTGGGAGCACTTTAAATTAAGTGAGGATGACAAGACAAAGGTAGTGTGTCAAATATGCGATTTGAAACTGGCCGACCACAACAGCACCACAAGTTTGAAAAATCACCTGAGTTCTGTAAGTAGCACGTGGCAAAAAAAAAAAAAAATGCTTTTATGCGCTTAATTTGCTATGATAAATAGGCTAATTGCAAATACGTCCGTTTTCGAAGCATAAACCTGCCCGTGTAATGCGTACCGGAAACTGTTCTATTTAAAAGATTATTAAATGTTTATTTATATTTAAAGAATGTGTGCCACCTGATCATATTGCACCAAATGCAACACTGCACTCCACTGGGTCTGCCGCAACACATTTACGATGCCGAAGAGTGAAACATGAAGTTGTGAAAGATGATACAAATGCAAACCGACACTATTATTATATATTTAGCCCCACCCACCGAAGCTTCGAATATTCGATATTGATTGCCACCTAAGCTTCGAAGCTCAAAAAATGGCATTCGAAACAGCCCTACAAGAGAGACGGAACAAAGACCACACAGATTACCGTCTAGGCCCCACAAGCCACACCCAGTCCTGGGATTCAAATGTATGCATTATTTCATGCATCTTCTAAATAACATAGGCCTAGTCAACAGGAGTTTAAGTGTTGGTCATATTTATTGATTGTGGATATGTAAAAAAAGAATTTATTGAAATAAAAAATTTCAATTAGATTTTTCAAAATTATTCAGCCCTAGCTTGAATCATATTTTCATTAAGGATGCTCCAATTTTTTTAACTGGTTCACTGATGCCAGAGCACCAAACAAAACAAAAATACAAATTTCTCCGATCAGTCAATTGCACAACCACATCAGAAATCTGCTGTTCCAAACTTAACTCTATTGTTTGGTGGACACAGAGCAGGAGAGAAAGTCTTGTTCTTGATTCAATAATAAATGACTGAATACTGCCATTACAAATGTTGATTAGAGTCTTGAGTTTGGAACTGATGTGGTTCTCTTGTACAGACGCTGCTGGACATCTTCAGCGGAGTGAAGCTCTTCCTGCCCGTCTCGGTGCAGGACTTTGACAGACTCAGGAGGTACTTTGTAGCGTACGACGGAGACCTGGTCCCAGACTACGACGCCTCCTCTGCCACTCACACGCTGGCTGAACCTGAGGAGGACAGTCCAGCCCAGAGAGTGTCCATCGGCTGGATCTGGGAGTGCATTCGTAAACGCCGCCTCGTGCGTCCTTGTTAATGGGACCTTTTCACCTACCTCACAATAAAAGTCACTACTCTTTTAACAACAGCTTCTACATGTCATTAGTAAGAACTGAATAAATAGATGTAGAATTAGAAATAGTCACTGAAACCACACTGAACTGCTTTTTTTTTTTTACAAAATCATGCAATAAATCACATTAAAAACATTTGAAAGTTGTTCTGCAGCTGAGGTTTTATTGTAAAATGGAGTAAGCAAAAGCAAATGTGTGCACTTTAGTAAATGCTGGTGCAGATCATAAATGTCACAGGTCCATAAACGATCATGAAGGTTTAACTACGAGTAAGAACTGAAGAAGTTTGTCTAATATGAACACTTCAACCATTGGCCAGACTTTAATGCAGCCATCAACTCTCAGCCAGTTTTCTTTTTTCTGATGCTCTTTGTTTGGAGCGACTCCACCACTTCAGGTCAAAGTCCTCTTTGATGTGACAGGGCTGAGGAGCAGAACAAGAATCTAGACTTAGTATCGACACTGCCACATTATCATCTTTTTACTTATTCCAACAAACAAAATGTATAATTAATGCTATTGAGAAAAGACACTTGCATAGTTTGGACTGGGGAAAAACTCCAAAAATGTGAAAGTTTGTGCTGTCAGAAACTAGTGCATTATTAAAGTTTAGTTGACTAAACCCACTCAGGGCTTTGGCTTTTAAATCGGCAGCATAAGACAACAATCTGTCTTTCGTAATTAAATATTTGGACAGAACCACTTTGAATTAGAAATGAAGCTGAAACAGAATGACTGGCGTCTCAGACTTGTTGAAAAGGGCAAACAGAGTAAGCAGACATCCTGACATTTGCCTGGAGCCACTGGGGGATGGACGGGGACTCTCGTGCACATGGAGCTGTGTACCTGTCTTGAAGACTTGAGGAGCGTGGCTGATCTCAGGCTGCAGGAGCTGGCCGGGCTCTTGTCGATGCGCTCCAGCAGCAGACTGGTTCGGGGGATGTGACTCCAGGACACCCCCAGGCCTGGTTGCACTGCTCCGCTCACACTGCGGGTCACGTGGTTTGTCACCTGCACACAAGCACAACTATAGTGGGTACGGTTTGGGTCAGGTCACCTCTGAAGTGTGTGTTACCTTGAGCTCATCATCTGTTCTTGGTTTTGGTTAAATTGAAAGTAATTTCTCAGAATATTTAAATTTGAGGCTTTATAAAATTGATGCAGCACATGTAGTACATAAAATAAAAAAATCTTATTTAATTTCCTTCTAAATGAAACAGTCCAACAGATCTATTTTTAAATGAGAACATTATTTCACTTTCCTGCAGATCATAAAAAGTGTGCTGTACTGAACAGAAGATCTTTTTTTCCATCTCTGTCTAATAGCTAAATCTATAGATTAACAAAATAATTGAAAAAGTAGGCCATCAAGACCGTCCTAGTTTTACAAAACCTTACAAATCATCTCTCTTAATATTACTTAATGATTTTATTATTACGTAACCCATCCTGGTTCAAACAAATGTTCCATTTTTGTTTCTATTGTATTCTTTTTTCTCAGCGACATGAGGTGGTGTGAGGCTCTTGTGCAGTCTGTATTCAGAAGAGAACACTGCAGAAATGAGGTTGTACTTACCAAAGCAGCCACATTGAAGTCTTTTGCCATTGCCTTCAGAACGCCTGCCACTTGGATCATCAAGGACAAGCCTGGAGGCACAGGAAGTGCTCAATCCATGTTCAGAATATTTAACCGTGTTCAAAGTTGCTTTGAAAGGACTTCAGGCTCAGTAATTATTTGTATAATACACATATTCTACAGACTGACTGTGTTCAGAGAAACGGGAGTGGAGCACTGCTGATCTAGTTTTGGAAAAGGTTCAATATTATAATAGCATAATCACCAATTGGTTACATAACTCTCAAAAGGGATTGGCAGCTTGAATGGTGGATTTAAATGGACATTCATGTCCGAAAAAATACACTTTCACCTTTAAACCTACATCCAGATGCCATTTTTAAAAACCTTTTCTTTACTCGTCTAACAACCAAATACTGTCAAAGTTTAATCTGACTTTTAACAGCAGCTGTACGGTGTCTGTACAGAGCAGTCTTAATTGCCACAATGGTAATTAAGAATTATATTAAGAGCCATATATTGTTGATTGAAGTACGAAAGTAACAGTATGTTTGTTTATGTAGTCCAAGTCACATACATTTGAAATGCTATATTGCTACTTATTTTGTCTGTTCTATATTTCTCCTTTCTATTTTATATAATCTTGTTTATCTGCTGTCAGTTGGCTCTAAAACGGTGCTGAAGTGTTTGTAAGTTTATTTCAGCTGGTTGTGACAGACAGTTGAATTGTACAGACACAGAGTAATAGGGGACAGAGAGAGCTCACCTTCATTTGGTCTGGTTCCCAGCAGAGGAGCAATAACAGCTGACACAGAGTCCACAATCACCGCTTTGACACAGCCCCCTCCAACAGACACCTGATACCAAACGAGACAAAATTACATCGCTGCAGATTTGATTTGGTTCGCCAGGATTGTTTTGAATCTTACCTGCTGAAGGCCGCTGCTGCGAAGGCTGTACAGACAATCCAGTAAAGACAGGACGTCAAACAAACGAAAGATGTGTATTCTCTGCAGAGCGGCCATCTGTGAACAGACTCACACAGGTCTATCGCACGTCATTTACCATTAGTTTCAACTCTGTTGTCGTCAGCTTACCTGCTCTTCTGCGTTACTTGTTTCAGTTTGGAGCATTTGAAGCAGGCGGCTGGCAGTCAGCCCACCTGTGGTATCGATGAATATAATGCTCTGTTTAAGCTGGTAGGAAATGTGCACAGCTACACCAAAACACACCTAGAAGATAAGAACATAACTCTGTATGCATTGACAACCACAGCCTATTGCACACATTAACCCAGGGTGAGTGTTCCCAACTAGGGGTGGGACGATATAAGATTATATTCCTCATTGCAATAAAAACAGTTAAGAATAATTGATCATGGCAATTTTATATCATCAGGATAATCATTCATCCAGATAATTACCAGCTGTTTTGTATTTTCTTTTCATCACTATGCCATCTGAACCTATTTGTTTAGGCCTTAAGACTACGGACACTGGTGATTTGAAGAAATAGATATTCAAATGCTGCATTGCGCTGTCTTGCTCGGTTTTTGCTTTCTCTTTTTTGCTTCATTGCTGTGGCCCACTCTGTTCTGTGTCATTTCAGTCTGTGTCCAGCAGAGAACAGGGCTGTAGTAGATGATAGTTTGCATAATTAAAGTTAACAAAGCAGCTTTATCTGCCTCGAGGCTGTGTGGATTCAGGAGCAGCGCTGTCTGACAGATACACTGAACATGAGCATCATGCAGCAGGGCCAGAACAAGGAATGTGGGGCCTTTGGGCTAAAACTTTATTTGGACCCCCTTTGGTGGGGAAAGGGGGTATTGATTTACATTTGATCTGTTTTAGATGAAATATGTCTATTACTTTAAATTATTTTCAGAAATTAAGCTTTCTCTGAAGGAATGAGGCTGACACAGAACTAAATTTCTTTTTTTTAAGAATTGCCTAAATATTTTTTGTTACGTTATTATTTTAGTATAGTTTTAGATTTTTAGAAAAAGAAGACTAACTATTAGAAAACTATTCTCCTTTTTTTTGTTAATTAAAGCCCTTTCAAAAATAAAATCTATATTTTTGCACAGTTAGATCTGGGCACAGTGGGCAAGTTTAAAGGTGCTTATCAAGCCCTGATTCATGTTTACTTTCAACAAAGTGCAATTTTGTTTAAACACAAAATGTACTGTAAAGTGCATTCCAGAATGTTTTTGTGACATTTTCAAACTATAAGCACGATTTCATAATTATTGTGATAATATTGTTAATCGCATTTATTGTGGCCAGGATAATTGTGACAAAATTGTGCTCAGGCACAGCACAATTGCATGCTCGAGAATTTATGTTCTTTTTTTTTTATTGATAACTTATTCATTGCTGCACTGCACTCAGTTTCTCAGCAACAGCTGCTGTAAAGCGTTAGAGTCTAGAGTGTTAGAGTGGAAGCCTTTTACACTGTGTGCAGAATTATTAGGCAAGTGATTTTGACCATATCATAATTTTATCAATAATTTCCAACTCTAAGCTGTATAAACTTGGATTTAATGTATATCAGGTGATGTGTATTTGTGTAACGAGGAGGGTGTGGCCTAAGGAAATTCTGGGTAATCTGATGCTTCCTGGCTAACGCTGATGTCACTTTGATTTTTTGCCGGTGGACGAAGGACGCATACCGGTGACGAATCTCTCCTTTCATTGTCCCAAAGTTACGTATTTATTATTTCTTCAACATTGTCAACACTTTAACTGTGCACTACACCTCATTCATTGTTATACTGCTGTATATCAGGTGATGTGTATTTGTGTATGTGGCCTAAGGAAATTCTGGGTAATCTGATGCTTCCTGGCTAACGCTGATGTCACTTTGATTTTTTGCCGTGGACGAAGCTGACGATACCGTGTGAATCTCTCCTTTCATTGTCCCAAAGTTACGTATTTATTATTTCTTCAACATTGTCAACACTTTAACTGTGCACTACACCTCATTCATTGTTATACTGATTATATTTCTGCTAGAGGTTAGTACCAGAGTTGCTGTCGTTTTGTGAACAGGGCACTTCTGTTTGGGCTAGCTAACATGCTAGCGGGTTTTTAGCATTTGAGTTAGCGCTTAGCATACCTCGATTGTTGTGTTTGTTACTGTTTTCTTACTGGTGGTTAGTTTTGTTGTGTGTTCTGAGTTTTCCTGTAACTTGTGGTTGTACTACTGTGTGTGTGTGTGTGTGTGTGTGTTAGAATTTATCATTGTGAGTTGTGAACACTTGGCTTGACTTAGCTGTACCTACACTAGCTTAGCTAAGTTTTTCTATGTTGCATGTGGCAAGGGTTTTCCATTCTTGTTCGGTATTACTAGACAGATTGTCTCTATTAGAGAGATGTGTTTGTGAGTTAGAGTAGCTAGATCAGCATAGACAGGGTTTGGTTACTTTAGATGTGTCAGGGTTTCCGGATAGTATCAGATGCAGGTCTGATAGCAGTCCTGCTAGCGATAGCTCCAGTTACGGCTCAGTTGCTTCGGCAGCTGTTGCAAAGAGTCCTACACCGATCCGCGCCGATCACCGGCCTGTTCCCTCTGTGCCGGCCAGCCGGAGCGAGCATCGTACTCTGGTGATAGGGGACTCCATTACCCACAATGTTAGACTTGAGATGCCAGCCATTGTCCACTGTTTACCGGGGGCCAGGGCTTCCGACATAGAGGCTAACCTTAGGGTGCTGACATCACACAGGAAGGGACAGTTTCCCAGGGCACATACTCGCACTACATACAAGCAGATAGTTATTCATGTCGGCACCAATAATGTGAGAATGAGGCAGTCAGAGGTAACCAAAGATAGCCTAGCTAGGACTTTTGAACTAGGGAACAAGAGGAGTCGGCATCGATTAATTGTCTCTGGCCCCCTCCCCGTAAGGGGTAGTGATGAACAGTATAGCAGATTAGTTTCCATGAACCGGTGGCTGGCCCGGCATTGTAGTCAGAAAGGTTATGGTTTTGTTGATAACTGGCCTTCTTTCTGGGGCTGCCCAGGCCTGCTGAGGGCAGACGGCCTGCATCCTACTGGACAAGGTGCTGCCATTTTGTCTAGTAATATAGACAGGTGCATTCAATGCATTTGACACAAGGAATCTCAGCAGGTCGCAGGAATTAAAGAACCTGCTAGTCATGATAGTGCGGGTGTGGAACTGGATAATGTAGCAGCTTCTAGTTGTCTTGTTAGGCCATGTCATCCCAATGTCTACGACCTAAATCTGTTAGATATGGGGAATTTATTTAGTCCTCAAACACATCTGAAAACTCACAGAGTCAGTGACCTAAAAGCATCCTGTCCTCATGTTATTATAACTCAGAGTAGGGATGCTCATTTTGATTAATTTTCCCGACCGACAACCGCCGCTCCTTAATCGATTATTAACCGTTAACTGATAAGATTATAATATTGAATTGGCAGTAACGGCTTAGTGTACAACGTCCCGGTCCCGGGACGTAAACACGCTACAAAAGAAAGCCTGCGTTGTGCTTGCACCTCGTCATGCAAACCCCAACAATATATATACCAAATTAAAGCTTAAAGTCTCATCTTTCAGACGATATAAAGCATTTTAACACGTTACAACCACAGCGCCGACACCAAAGCCTTTTTTACAGACAAGCACAAATATTTAGTTTGGACTTGTCTTACCTTTGACGGGTCTCTTGGACTGAAACAGCAACAAATCCACATAAGCTTGGTGTCTTTCTGTCCGTAAAGGTCCAGGGAATAATATCCAGTAAAATAATTGTGACAGGGCCTTTTCTTCCTATGCTCCTGTCCTTTGGAATTCTCTGCCTCCTGATCTTAGAGAAGCACAGGGCTATGACATTTTTAAAGGTAGACTTAAGACCTATTTTTTTAAATTAGCATTTGATAGTTGATGTTACTTTTAATTGTTTGAACTTTGTATTGCTTGTTTTTTGTATTGCTTGTTTTTTGTATTGCTTGTTTTTTGTACAGCGCTTTGAGAAGTTGCCTTTAAAGGCGCTTTATAAATTAAAGTTTATTATTATAAGTTTATTATAATTAGGTCCACAAGACATGTTATATCCGGGGGCGCAGTAGCTCAGTGGGTAGAGCGGTCGTCCTTCAACCGGAAGGTAGGCGGTTCGATTCCCGCTCTCCCCACAGTTCATACTGTCGTTGTGTCCTTGGGCAAGACACTTAACCCACCTTGCCTCCAGTGACTGTAACACTGGTAATTACATTAGAACAATGTAAGTCGCTTTGGATAAAAGCGTCAGCTAAATGAATAAATGTAAATGTAAATGTAAATATCCTCCAAGGCTCAAAAACTGCAGAGAAGTATTTCCAGCTTAAAAACTGCTGCGACATTTTTTGTCATTTCTATTGATAATAAAAGTCCTTTCGAGACCGCGAAAAAAGCTACTAAAATGCTAACAGGAAGTGTTAGCCTTCGATTGACACCTTTTTCAGCCAACTCTGATGGGTTTTGGCCGGGCGGGACCTGAATATGCACCAATGGCCGCACAGACATCTTCAGGCATGTGTCACGTGTATGGATGCGCGTGCCGACGCGCTCCGTGAGTTAATAAATATAAGCTATATAGTAGGCTATTTTATTTTTAAACCATGCAGCAAACAAACAAAAAAAAAAACCTTAAAAAAAAATGTTTTAAACCGTTTAACTGATAGTAATAATCGGTCAAAATTTTTACTTTAGGTTAACGGTTAAACGGTCAATATGAGCATCCCTAACTCAGAGGCATTCTTTTAAACTCGGCAGAACTGTTAGAGCTCAACAGCTTGTTCCTGTCACTATCGCTCCACTGGACCAGCCCTCAAATGCAGGCTCTACGTCAAGACTGAAGATTGGTCTCCTGAATGTGCAGTCTCTGTCCTCCAAAGCACTCTTAATTAATGATCTTATTACTTCTCATTGCTTGGATTTACTTTGTCTTTGTGAAACTTGGCTTAGGCCCAATGTTTTTCTGCCATTAAATGAAGCCTCTCCCCCCGATTATGCATATGAACAGGTAGGTTGCACGTCGAAACAGGGTGGTGGTGTTGCAGCCTTTCATAAAGCTGCATTTTGCTTTACAGGTCCATCATCACAGCCAAAATTTAACTTATTCGAAGTGTTACTCATCAAACATATTCCTTCTCAAATTAACGGAAGTAAGCCATTTTATTTAGCTGTAGTCTATCGCCCTCCGGGTCCCTACTCTTCTTTCTTGGATGAGTTTGGAGTTTTCCTCTCGGACTGATAACATCCTTTTAGTTGGTGACTTTAATATTCATCTAAATAAGGAGTGTGATCCTCTGGCCAGAGCATTTCAATCACTGCTTACAACCCTTTCTTTCAACCAGTTTGTTCATGAGCCCACACACATTAGTGGAAACTATCTGGATCTTGTTTTGGCTCGGGGAATAGATGTTTCCCATCTCTTCGTCTCCTCTCTTTTATCTGCTGTTTTCCAGCCGCTTCACACTCGGCTGCAAACCGTCCCAGTGCACACTGAAGGTCCTGGCTTGATAGAGCCAACAGGACAACATCATCTGCAAAAAGCAGAGACGAGATCCTGTGGCCCCCAAACCAGACTCCCTCCGGCCCCTGGCTGCGCCTAGAAATCCTGTCCATAAAGATAATGAACAGGACCGGTCACAAAGGGCAGCCCTGCCGGAGTCCAACATGCACTGGGAACAGGTCTGACTTACTGCCGGTAATGCGAACCAAGCTCCTGCTCCGGTCGTTAGCAAAGGGCCCCGGACCCCATACTCCCAGACCACCCCCCATAGGGTGCCACAAGGGACACAGTTGAATGCCTTCTCCAGATCCACAAAACACATGTGGACTGGTTGGGCAAACTCCCATAAACCCTCCAGCACCCTGGAGAGGGTATAGAGCTGGTCCAGTGTTCCACGACCGGGACGAAAACCACATTGTTCCTCCTGAATCCGAGGTTCAACTATCGCATTCTCCTCTCCAGTACCTTGGCATAGACTTTGCCGGGGAGGCTGAGGAGTGTGATCCCTCTGTAGTTGGGACACACCCTCCGGTCCCCCTTCTTGAAAAGAGGGACCACCACCCCAGTCTGCCAGTCCAGAGGTACTGTCCCCGACCGCCACGCGATGTTGTAGAGGCGTGTCAACCAAGACAACCCTACAACAACCAGAGACTTGAGGTACTCAGGGCGTATCTCATCCACCCCCGGTGCCTTGCCACCGAGGAGCTTCCCCGCTACCTCAGTGACTTCGGCCTGGGTGATGGACGAGTCCACCTCCGAGCCCTCGGCCCCTGCTTCCTCAGTGGAAGACGTGACGGTGGGGTTGAGGAGATCCTCGAAGTATTCCTTCCACTGTCCAACAATATCCCCAGTTGAAGTCAGCAGATTCCCACCTCCTCTGTAAACAGTGTTGGCAGGGCACTGCTTCCCCCTCCAGGTCAGAGCTGATTTCAAAGTTCTCCTGTTAACATATAAAATCCTTTGTGGACGCGCGCGCTCTTACCTATCTGACCTCCTCACCCGGTATACTCCAGCTCGTACCCTTCGCTCTCAGGACGCTGGCCTCCTTCAACTTCCTCGAGTAAAGAAGAAGTCTGCTGGCTACAGAGCCTTTTCTTATAGAGCCCCATTTTTATGGAATGGGCTCCCAGCGGAAGTGCGGCGAGCTGACTCTGTTGAGGTTTTCAAAAGCAAACTCAAAACATACTTATTTCACCAAACGTATGGAGACTAATTGATCATAGGTACACGTTTACACTGGTTGTAGCTGTAGGTACACGTTTACAATGGTTGTAGCTGTAGGTACACGTTTACACTGGTTGTAGCTGTAGATACACACTAAACCGCTCATATTATTATCACATCCAACTATTACAGTTTTTTTTTTCTTCTTTTCTCCCTCCTCCTAGGGTGGACGCAAACCTCTGACCTGCTGGGTGATGGACACTGCCAATATAAATGTTTTAATTGGTGAATATGTTTTGTGTATTTCTATGTATTTTTCAACTGTCCTGGACACATTCCTGCACGGCCTGTCCGTCCTGGGAGTGGATCCCTCCTTCTGTGGTTCTCCCTGAGGTTTCTCTTTTTTCTCGGCTGGGTTTTTTTGGAGTTTTTCCTTACCCTGATGGAGGGTCTAAGGACAGGGGATGTTGTCTAGTGCAGTCTGTTAAGCCCTTTGAGGCGACTGTTGTTGTGATATTGGGCTATACAAAAATAAATGTCTTGTCTAAGGAGATCAACACGCTATATCAAGGTGTGCATAATTATTAGGCAGATTCTTCTCCTCAGGAAAAATGGGCCAAAAAAGAAATTTAACTGACTGAAAAGTCAGAAATTGTAAAAAGTCTTTCACAGGGATGCAACACTCTTGAAATATCTAAGATATTGGGGCGTGATCACAGAACGCAAATAGTCAACAGGGTCGCAAGAAACGTGTCGAGAAGAAAAGACGCAAATTAACCGCCAAAGCTCGTGGTTGGATCAGTAACGGACACAGAGCTCCACTTCAACTCAGACGCCAGCAAGGTGGAGGTGAGGTACTGGTATGGGCTGGTATTATTAAAGATGAGCTAGTTGGACCTTTTCGGGTTGAAAATGGACTCAAAATCAACTCTCAGACCTACTGCCAACTTTTAGAAGACACTTTCTTCAAACAGTGGTCCATGAAAAAGTCTGTATCTTTCAAGGAGACTTTTTATGCAAGACAACGCTCCATCACATGCATCAAAGTTGTCCACTGTGTGTCTGGCCAGTAAAGGCCTTAAAGATGAAAAACTAATGACACCTGACTTAAACCCTATTGAGAACTTTTGGGCCCTTCTTAAGCAGGACATGTACAGTGAAGGTAAACAGTACACCTCTGAACAGTGTCTGGGAGGCTGTGGTTGATTCTGACCAGATCAAGAAACTGACTGACTCTGTGAATGGAAGGACTGTGACTGTTATTGAAAAGAAGGATGGCTATATTGGTCACTGAGTTGTTTTTTTTTTTTTAATTTCAAAAATGTTTGTTTGTAAATTTTGAGTTTATTATTCTCACTTTAACGGGTGAAAATAAACAAGTGTGATGGGTTAGGTTTAGGTTTGAGAGTTTGTTAACATTTAGGATTGACCAAGAGCACTGTAGTTGTACAATAACAAAATTAATCCTCAAAAATACAACTTGCCTAATAATTGTGCAAACAGTGTGTTGTAGTTGCTGTTAAGTAGGCTATGCCCACACGCAAATGACATCACTGTGCGCATCTCTGCGGCTCGACTATTGGAGCTGCACAGCCACAAAAGTTAATGAGATACGTGGTGTTGTTCTTGTTATATTACAGTTTATGTACTGTTGTCTTACTGAATACACTGCAGGCCACTAACATTGTTTTTTAATTTGGCCAATCACTACATTATTCATATAGTTTCATTATTAGCTAACGCTACTGTTGCTACCTGCCTATATCCCATAACACCCCCCTCCCACATAGGAAACACAAGGTTGATGTTCCAAATCATGCCATTACTGTGCTGAAGCTCACTGTACTGAAACAAGCCTTTAATAGCAACAAAGAAAAATATTTTTTTGCCCTATAACCAATTTTAATTCAGAAGGAGTAAGCAAGGATTTACAAGGCTGAAATGATGTGTGATGGAGAGAGAAATAGAAAAGTCTCACCTGAGATTTGCCGCTGCCTGGGCCTCCCGACAGCTCTGTTATCTCACCAGTGTACAAGCCTGAATCCAGCAGTTTATCTAAGCTGTAAAAAACAGGGGACCATTCATTTCTCACAACTTCCATCTGATGGAATAAACCACTAGACCGAGGCAGAACAAAGAATATGACACAGCACTTTAAGGCCACTTTCACACATTAAGGGTTATTTACATAGATTGTTTATAAAAGTGGATGTCGTGCGCCCATTGCTCCCCTGTTTACCGATATTGTCATGACGACAGGGCAATAAAATGGCGGTTACATCTGGGCTTTTTGGCTTTTACTGCATAGTAAAACAATGGTTTTCAGATAGCATAAACAGACGTATTAATCAAACCCCCTCCCAGAGTTGTCATGTAGGAGCCATCTTTTGTACCAGGCTGTAAACATGAGTTTTACACTTGTAAAGTCGTCATTGGGTTTCTTCTTATATTTCTGCTTTTGGAGCCTGCCCTCTGGTGGACGGAGGTATATCGCTGTATGGTGGCGCCCTTACTCGAGGATCATTTAAGAGGTTCCATGAGAGAGGCTTGATTATTTTACCACCTATTTCACCACTCTACCCACATCTTTGTTTGCACATGCATTTTGAGTCTGACAAAGACTGCGTTGTTAATGTTCATACATTTTATGAATAGTCCAAGTGGCTTTACTGAGAAGTGGGGGAAAAGGAAAATTATAGGAATGACTTGTTATAACTAAAGTGCATGTATCCAAAGGTTTGATTTATGGCCTTATTGTACATGATACATTTCCAACACACATTCAACAATACTACTGTTGAGAACTACTACTAAAAACCGGACTTTTGGCAGAACAATCCACAAGCGTGGTTTACACACATCGAGGGCCAGTTCCAGCTGAGAGGTATAACACAAGAAGTTACAAAGTATTTTCATGTGGTAACGGCTTTGAATGCCTCGACGATAGCTAGGGCTATGGCACTATTAGCGCCTCTTTGAACTGTCAGAACTGGAGAAGGCAGACCGCCTGCTGTCCCTGAATGTCCTTGGCGATAACAAGCCGTCCGAGTTAATGGAGAGGATGCTGACAGCTTCGGGAGCAGCGGATCCAACATTCCTTTTCGCTCACATTGCAGACAGGATTTTCCTTGCCAACCGGCAGCAGTTTGTTCATGCGCTGCTGCCCCCTCAGCACACGTCTGCCCCATTTTCGCCCCCGGTGGACAACCCGGGCAATGCAGCTGCTGTAACAGCCCGCCGACAGCGTGAGGACGGCTGGTGTTATTACCATTCCAGGTTTGGGGCCAAGGCCAAACAGTGTCGTCAGCCTTGCAGTTTTGGAGCCCAGGGAAAAGCCAGGGCCGGCGCTCATTAGCAGCTATGGGTGCTGGCCGTGACTGCAAGCTGTTATTCATCACTGACGCCTTGTCTGGCCGACGGCTGCTAGTTGATTCTGGGGCTCAGCGCAGCATCCTGGCAGCGAAGCTGGTGGATACCATGGCTGGCGAGCATGGCCCCCCGATGGATGCTGCTAACGGCACACCCATTCGTACTTATGGCACGAGGTATGCGGAAGTGTGTTTCGGCGGGCGGCGTTTCGGCTGGGATTTCGTCATGGCCGCAGTGTCTACGTCTCTGCTGGGGGCAGATTTCCTCTGCGCTTACAGACTGTTGGTGGATGTTACAAACTACCGCCTGATCGAAGCACTTTCTTTTACTTCGTACCCCTGCACGCTAGGAGGGGCAGGGGCACTTTGTCTGTCAAAATCGCTTGCCACTGGAGACCTGTATCAACGCCTACTGGCTGAGTTCCCTGACATCACCACGCCCACGTTCTCATCGGCGGTGGCTAAGCATGGTGTGGAGCACTACATAACCACAGTGATAAACAGGGTGGTTAGAGGAGGTACAATACAAACCATACCAAAGATACAATACAGAAATCTTCTCATTGTTAGGCTGTTCACTGAGGAGCTGGTGTCTCTAAGCGTGTCAGTCATCAGCAAGGTGACCAGTTGCGTGTGTGCATAGTCTACCGCGCGGAGGGTTTTGTTTAGTCTCACTGTGAGTGCTTACCACTGACAGTGTTCTTCACGTTTTCCCTGCCGTTTTGGAGTTGCTGTTGTCATTGACTGACATGCGCTCTTTACAGAGGAACTGCTAACACTGGTTACAGTGGGCTTACTGAGGCAACTGGTTGCGGAAAAAAGTCCAACTGCCTGGGCGCGAAAGCCTTGGGAAAGGGGTCAGGTTCTGGCATTGGAGTGCTTTCACCCCCCTTTACCTGATGGCACCTCAGTGGCTTCTGCCAGGAGCACTTGCAGGTGGTCAATGAGCAGGTGGTCTAGGTCTCGTTCGTGAGTGAGAGCCTCCACCTGTACTCTCAGGAACTCTATCTGTTCAGCTGTCTTTGATAGCATGTCTGCAGACAGCTGCGAGGTTCGTCCTGATTTTTATGAGTTGAAAAGCAATCTTAAATCACTTAAATTGAGCCAGAATAAATGCAGTGGTCAGTAGCAAAGCTTCTTAAAGTACATGTGCTGTACAGGGCGTGTCACAATATTAGTTGGGTTCAGTTTCAACTGTATTGTGCATTTACTGTAAATGCACAGTAAAAAAAGCAGTAAATGCATTTACTGCATTTACTTTTTAAAAATAAAAAGGCCAAAATGACTTCCGTCTGTAGCAGGCAAACTTTGTGTATCAAGCTAGGCTGGCAGGCTTTACACAAAGAAATTCTACTCGTTTCCACAAGGCCCAAAGCTTGGGGAGGTTCTTGGGGAGAACCTCCCGGGCGGTTCGCTGGTGGACTGTCCGCAGGAAGAAGCAGGATCAGAGCGGAAGGGCAAGAGAGAGATTTTTGGCTAGCAGCCAGCTTTATCACCTTCGGCCGGGGGCTCTCTTCCGGCGGAAGGGCGTAACTCTGGGAAGTTACTAAAGTTTGGAGACTAGGTTTTACAAACATTCCTTTCGTTTCACCATATTTTCCTTGGTTTTCATAAAACACACCAAAAACATTTGTACATGTATTTATACAAATAAAATGTATTTGTCAGACTTATTATGAAAACATATTCATTACATTTTATTAAAAATAAAACGTAAACTTGTAGAAATGGGATATGGAATTATTTGCCTTGTAAAACTCCGCGTCCTGGAAAATAAATGTATAAACAACACAATATCTATACATACTACATTTGACGATTGGATAGCGTCATTTGTCTATTTGACCACCAAGGGGTAGTGTCTGACCACTGTAGAAAGGCCAGGGGCTCCTGGGAGATTAAACACATTCCTGGGGGAAGAAGGACGTTATGTTTCGACAGTTTAATAGCCTTCGTATCTCCGAAGATTTACGAGTGTTCTGGCGCCAGGTAGACTAGCTCACATCTTCCTGTGAGGAGGAGTTCGCCACGATGGAGCACCTCGGCATTGTGCGACGCTCCAACAGCCCGTGGGCTTCCCCCCTGCACATGGTGACCAAAGCTGATGGCAGTTGGCGTCCCTGTGGCAATTTCCGTCGCCTGAACAACGCCACCACCCCTGATCGGTACCCTGTGCCGCACATACAGGACTTCTCTGCCCACCTGGCCGGCGCCACTGTCTTTTCAAAGGTGGACCTGGTTCGCGGTTACCACCAGGTGCCAGTCCACTCGCAGGATGTCCCCAAGACAGCAGTCATCACACCCTTTGGCCTTTTCGAGTTCCTACAGATGCCTTTCGGCCTCAAGGGGGCAGCGCAGACGTTTCAGCGCCTTATGGACTCTGTGCTGCGGGACATTCCCTTCTTGTTTGTTTATTTGGATGACATTGTTGTGGCCAGTGCATCCGCAGACGACCACCTGACGCATCTCCGGCAGTTGTTCGGCCGGCTCAGTGAGCATTGTCTCATAATCAACCCGGCCAAGTGCGAGTTTGGCCGGTCGTCCATCACTTTCCTCGGCCACCACGTCACCCCGCAGGGGGCCATCCCCCTCCCTGCCAAGGTGGACGCCGTAGCCAGTTTCCCATGCCTATGCACTGAAGTCCCTGCAGGAGTTTCTGGGAATGGTGAACTTCTACAACTGGTTCCTCCCCCACGCGGCCCAACTCATGCGGCCCTTGTACGAAGCCTTGCAGGTTGGAAAACCGGCAGATGTGTTGGATTGGTCCCCAGAGATGACTGAGGCTTTTGACGCTGCCAAAACTGCGCTGGCCAATGCTGCTCTGCTGGCGCACCCGTCTCCAACCGCCCCCGTTACTCTTACCACGGACGCCTCTGATTATGCTGTGGGGGCTGTGTGTGAACAGTGGGTGGGCGGAGCCTGGCAATTGCTAGCCTTTTTCAGCAGGAAGCTCTGTGACAACGAGAGGAAATACAGCACTTTCGACAGGGAGCTCCTTGGTCTGTTCCTCGCTACTCGTCATTTCCGTTTTCTGTTGGAGGGCTGGCAGTTCACGGCTTTCGTCGACCACAAGCCACTGACATTCGTCATGGCCAAGTCTTCGGAGCCATGGTCTGGTCGGCAGCAGCGTCAGCTCTCTGCCATCTCCGAAAACACCACTGACATTAAGCATGTGGCCGGCAAAGACAATTTCGTCGCTGACTGCCTCTCCCGATCGGTCACTGGGTCTGTCCACTTGGGCCTCGACTACGCAGACCCAAGGAAGATCTTCAGGCCTCATCGGCCGAGCTGGTATATGGCCAGCCTCTGCGCATTCCGGGGGAGTTCCTTCCAAATGCCACGGCCCCGTGGTCGGTTGCCTCACATCGTGTCGTGTCCCGGAAAATTGCAGAGGCCTTTGTTCCTATTCCAACGTCTCGCCATGGCTTTCCCCAGACCTACGTGCCTAAGGATTTACCATCAGCCAAGTATGTTTTTATCCGCCATGTAGGTCATCGTACCCCATTGCAGCCCCCCTACGATGGGCCCTTCCGTGTCCTTGACGGAGGGTCTAAGAACTTTGTTGTGGGCCTGAGCGGGTGGCTAAAGACCGTCTCAAGTCTGCTCATGTGGATGTTGGTGAACGGCTTCAGCTGGCCCAGCCCCCAAGGACAGGGCGCCCTCCTGCGGCAGCCTCGGCACTGTCTCTGCCCCGACCCTTGGCTTTTGCCCCCCTCCTGTTAGGCGCAGCCGGTATGGCCGCCTGGTCTGCCCCCTTATACGTTGACTCTTAGGGACTGTTATGAGAGGGACTGTTTGGGTTGGGGCATCTGTTCGGACTGGGCCTGTTATTTTTGGGTGAATTCTGGGGGGGCCTGTGTGGTGACCTAAAAGTTAAGCGGTATCAGACATTCACCCAGAAGCGGTCCCTTTAAGGGAGCGGATATTCAGAGTCAGTGGTTCCGGTTGAAAGGTTAGAGAGTGTGTGATACAGATTGCTCGCTGTACAGTTGTGTGGATATTGAAGTGTTTAGTAAAGCTGACTCGACGCATCTCCGTCTCCTGTCTCATCACTTAACACACCCCACAAAGGCAACTTTATTTATTTAGCGCAATTCATACAAGGGTATGGTCAAAAACAAAAACTGAACTTTTTTTTTTTTAACTTGTAACTCTCAATGAGTACTTCACCTGTCCACTCAGGTGGACTGCATGAATTTAAGTTTTTAAGTCCTAACACTGCTCAAAATCAATACTCTCACTTCCTTTTTGAAAACATTTTATCAAAAATATTGTCAACAGTTTTTATTTAGCTGCATGGTCTGCTTTAGTGTGTTGTGCATAAATTCAATAATTGTATCTTGTATGAAAATTGCCAAAGCATCCAGGGCACAAAGCCACAAGACACCGCTTGCAGATGTATTTGGTCTTTCTTGTGCATGCAGCATCATGGCATCTGTTTGCATTTTTTACTTCGATGAGCTGAGGCCAGTGGTTTCCTGGGCCAAACCTGATCCTCACACTCACACTCAACTCCCTCAGCATCCTCACCCTCAACTTCCTCAGCATCCTCAGTTTCACTGTCACTACTGGCTAATCCTTCTTTTTCTGGCAGCTATTATTCATCACTGCTACTTCATTCTCACTTGATCCAGATGGGATTTGCTCCACTATCCTGTTGGCGTTTCTATCACACTCTGCACTTGAACTCTACAATATATATATATATTATTCATTATTCACATAATAGAATTTATCTGCACAAAAAGTTTTTGTTACAAAAACTGCTAATTACATTGTAATAGCATACATAAATTGATTTACAGCCAAAAAGGTACTGCAACTATATTATTTACAATACAAACAAAGGTCTGATAATAAAATGAATTGTTGAAATATAACCAACAATGCATGATGTCCAAATTAGTGGACAGGTAAATAATCCAAATTTCCTCCCAAGATAAAATCAATACTTTGAAAATTTAACAACACTATGTTACTTTAGATGGTACTTGATGTTATCATATTTTTTTTTTACCTCCAAGGGTCTCCTACTATAAAAGGTTTGGTAAGATATTCCTGAGGTCGTCGGCCTGTCTGGCTTTCCATCGGCCATCTATATGCAACATCTCAGTCAGAACCCATGCACATACAAGAAAACAGTTTTTGAATAGCTGTCAACTGTAGTGACCACTATGCATGAAATGATGTAATTGACTTAATGTGACTGTGGAAATTCAAGTCTGAATCCATGATGACCCATAGATTTCTAACCTGATTTTTAGATTTTAGAGAAAGAGACTCAAAGTGACTCTTTCTCTTTGTTTCTGTGGCCAAAGATGATTAGTTCAGTATTGTTTCTGTTCATTCATTCATTTTCTACCGCTTAGTCCCGTTAGGGGTCACAGGTGACTGGAGCCTATCCCAGCAGCTTTGGGCTTGAGGCGGGGTACACCCTGGACAGTGGCCAGTTAGTCGCAGGGCTGTTTCTGTTCAGTTGGAGACAATTATTTTGCATCCACACGTCAATCTGTTTGATGCAGATTATTATATACTGAAGGATGGGCCGACACTTTTGACTTTGAGTCAGATGTGTGCAGCTCAGCAGAGCTAATAAAAGGTTATTTAAAGTGGGAGTTGAACAGCCGTTACTAATAAACTCTAGCTTGTTAATATATATATATATATATATATATATATATATATATATATATATATTAGGGCTGGGCAACGATTAAAATGTTTAATCGCGATTAATCGCACAATGTTCTGTGATTAATCGCGATTAATCGCATATACACAAAATGTAATAATGAATTCAAAATTAGTGTACTGCATACATTTTTAAATAACTGCTATATGAACAAAAGTGCAATAATATTTGGTTTGCACTTTAAACAACACTTTAAACAAATAATGTGCTTTTTACAGCAGTTAAAACATTTCTTGTAAATCTGAACTTAAACATTAATGTAATCAAATTAAATATTAAAACCAAAAATATTTGCCACTGACAGGGCATTAATATTTTGTTTAGTTTGTTATAGAAAAACAAGTTATGTCCAGAGCTTCAATCATAACATCATAACAATATAAACAATATAAATGTCTCTCTTGTGTTTTCATTACAGTCAGAACATGTGAGTGCAGTTCCTGCACGTTTCACACACCCTCTCCCTTTCACTTGCCAAACTCAAGGGTGTATGGGTAATGTAGTCTCTGCTCTTGGTGGGACAAATTAGGAAGCGTGCATTGTGAAGGGCGCTCTGGAAGACGATGTACAAGAGGCATTGTAGTGGAAATAAATATTTCTCAGCTTTTATTTACATTTGAACAAAAAGTGGCATTTCCAAAATTATTCATACTTTTGCAAACTGTCATAGTATATGGGCGATTCCAGAGTTCTATAACCATTCCAAATTTTAAAACAGACTGTTTTGTCTGTTTTAAAAAAGGTTGCTCCGCTAAAAAGTAAACACACCTTCCCTAAAAATCCCTGCCCTTGGATAAATGAGGAAATCTTATCTTGCAGGAGAAACTGTCGTAAAATAGAACGTTTGTGGAAATGCACAAGTTTGGAAGTCCACAGACTGCACCTGAAGGACCTCATCGTGTCACTAAATGATAAAATAAAACAGGCCAGATCTGCCTATTTCTCTAATCTTGTTGTTCTGAACAAGAAAAATCCTAAAGTCCTGTTTGACACAATATCAAGAATTGTCTCTCCTTCAGCTCCTCATTTACCAGTCCACTCAAAGTCTGACTGCAACAGGTTTTTACATTCCTTTGTGAATAAGGTACATGATATAAGAGCCTCTATAAACCCATCCTCTGTAAACACATCTTGGGGTTTATCTCCTCAGTGCTCTTGGTCCACCTTCTCACCTGTCACTGAAGAGGACATTAAGGGTCTACTAAAAAAGGTGAAACCATCATCGAGCCCTCTAGATGTAATGCCAACTTCGCTGCTTTTAAATGTATTTGATTTAGTTGGTCCATATGTTGTTAAACTGATCAACCTTTCTCTTTTAACTGGTTCTGTGTTTTTATCATCTGAGAAACGTGTTTTTGTCTAAAGCTGACTTGGAGATGATTATTCATGCTTTTATTTCTTCTCGTCTTGATTATTGTAATTCTCTTTTTACTTGTTTTATCAAATCGTCTCTGAGTCGGCTACAAATGGTGCAAAATGCTGCAGCCAGGCTTTTAACTGGAACCAACAGAAGGGCTCACATTTCCCCGGTTTTATCCTTATTACATTGGCTTCCAGTCAAATTCAGAATTGATTTTAAAATTTTAGTCTTGACTTTTAGAGCTCTGCATGGACAGGCCCCCCAGTACATCACTGACCTGCTGACCCCTTGCTCCTCCTCCCGCGCTCTTCGGTCTTCTGGTCAAAACCTTCTAACGGTCCCCAAAACCCGTTTTAAAACTCGGGGAGACCGGTCTTTCCAAGCAGTCAAGATTCAAAGTGTTTATTGTCATGTGTACAGACAGAAAGCATGTTTCCCTGTACAATGAAATTCTTACTTTGCCGTCCACAGTAAAATGTCACACAAGTAAGTAAAAAATAAAAAATAAGACAAATATACAAGTAATAATAATGCAAGTACACAAAAAAAAAAATACAAATATACAAAAAATAGTCGCCCCCAGACTCTGGAACGCCCTGCCCCTGTCACTGCGAGTGGACGCTTCTGTTGATTCTTTTAAAAAGCAGCTGAAGACACTTTTATTTAAACAAGCTTTTAGTTGATTGGGCTTTTTATGTTTTTATGTTTAATATTTTGTGGTTTTAATTTTTATTCTCATGGTTTTATTGTTCTTTTATTGCACTTTGTAAAGCACTTTGTGATTTATATCTGTGAAAGGTGCTATATAAATAAAATTTACTTACTTACTTACTTACAAATAGTCCAAGCTGTTCTAAAGCCCTGAACCATTGGAAAAAGCTGTCTTAATCAACTCAACAGGTGAAAAACAGCAGCTCTCTACAGTTTGTTTCTGGTTTGTGGATAGTCATGGCTAAAACAAAGGAGCTCAGTGAATACCTGCGGCTGCACATTGTGGCAGCTCACAAGTTAGGAAAGGGCTATAAGGCAATATCTAAATGTTTTCAAGTTCCAGTGGCTACAGTGCAATGCATTATTTAAAAATACAAGGCGTTCCACACTGTAAAAAAAGGACATGGTTGGAAGCCAAAAGTAACACCTGTGCTGGCCAGGAGAATAGAGAGGTGAAAAAGAATCCAAGGATCACCACCAAGGCCATCAGTATAATTCTGGGCTCTGCTAGTGGCAACGTATCAAGGCAGACAGTCTAACGGACAGTGCACACTGCTGGGTTCCACGGACACAGACCAAGAAGGACACCATTTCTCAAGATAAGGCACACAAAAGCTGGCCTTTGCAAATGCTCATCTGGTCAAAGGCAAAGACGTCTGGTCTTCTGTTTTATGGTCAGATGAAACAAACATTTAATTGTTTGGTCACAATGATATATCGTTCATTTGGTGTAGAAAAAGAGAAGCCTTCAACCCTAAGAACACCATCCTCACTGTCAAACATGGTGGTGGGAACCTAATGCTTTGGGGGTGTTTTTTCAGCCAATGGACCAGGGAACCTAATCACAGTAAACGTCACAATGAAAAAAGAACAATACATCAAGATTGTCAACCACCACATCAAGCAGTCTGCAGAGAAACTTGGCCTTGGGCACTAGAAGACGAAATGGTTAGCAGACAATAACCTTTTGCAAAAACAAACAAGACCCAGCATTCATGATATGCCAACTCTTAAGGCTGTGCAATTGGGCAGTTAGTTAAAAGGGGTTTGTTAAAAAAAAAAGCAGTGTGGCATTCCATCACTGAGGTCATCAATTTTGTGAAAAAACAATAACAATTAAAGCCGCAAACGGCGATAAAGGCCCTCGCCTCCCTTGAGACCGCGGGGACACATGTACTCGGAGGATTGCATTTTGTGCTTTAAAGCGTAAACTTCACGGTAATGTCAAATAACCAGGCCTGTGCTACTGGGTTAGTTAAACCCCGTGGTTTAATCGAAGTCAGTAGGAGAAGCAACTTAGCAGCAGAAGCCTACAGAACTGTGTGAGTGTATGTAATTCTTGTCTCTTTGAGCTTAGTGCCGTGTTATTGCTGAGAAACCGCGCAGTGTTTTACTACGACCCTGTCACGTGGTGCACCGGCGTCTACTCTCACCTGCAGCGAGCTGGTTTCGTTTGAATTGTTTGTGGCTGTCTGGATGCGTGACCTGCTGAATTCAATTACTTAAATAGACGGGTATTTAAGTGGGAGTAACCACCACGGCAGCCGTCATCGCGTGAAGACCGAAGAGAGTAAAGACCATCGACGCTACCTGCACGCAAATCCACCGAGCAGGGACACACAGACAGAGGACCTGGGTATTGCACTTTTTTTAGTACTAATTGTTTGCATTTATAATTTATTATTACTATTTTTAATTTATTCTTGCATATTTCCTCTTTGGCTCTTCAATGTGTTTTCAAATTACTACTGTCATTTCAACACGGAAATTATCATCGGTTTCACGCAAAAGGCGACGCAACCATAATAATAGTGGGCGGCAGTAGCTCAGTGGTAGAGCGGCCGTCCTTCAACCGGAAGGTAGTAGGATCGATTCCCGCTCGCCCCACAGTTCATACTGTTGTTGTGTCCTTGGGCAAGACACTTAACCCACCTTGCCTTGGAGCGCTGTCCGGCAGCTGCACCGGTGTGGTCTGCAACCTCAGTGTGTCTTCTATGTATACAATGTAATAGGTTGCACCACCCTCTCACATTTCACTGCTGGTTATATATGCTGTATGTAATTTGGTATGTGACAAATAAAGTAATCTTAATCTTAATCTTAATCTGCATGTTGTATCACTGTCAATAACTGCCCCTTCTACTTTCCCAATAGGCTTGTGGAACTGCCAGTCTGCTGTGAACAAAGCTGATTTCATTACAGCTTTTTTTTAACATTCTGGTCTTTCAGTTGTAGCACTTACAGAAACATGGATTAAACCAGAGGACTCTGCCACTCCCGCCGCCCTCTCCCATAATCACACTTTCTCCCACAGTCCTCGCATCACTGGAAGGGGCGGAGGGACCGGACTACTTATTCCTACCGACTGGAAGTTCAAACAGCTAGCACCCTTGTGTGACAACAGCTCCTTCGAGTTCCATGCTGTTACCATCACCCACCCTGTTAAAAGTCATTTTGTAGTTATCTATCGGCCCCCAGGTCCACTTGGACATTTCTTGGAGGAGTTGGATGCGCTTCTTTCATCCTTCCCTGAGGATGGTACTCCTCTGGTGCTATTAGGAGACTTCAACAGCCACCTTGAAAAGCCACAGGCTGCAAACTTCATTAACCTGACTAAATCATTTGACCTCAAGCAGGTTTCCACATCGGCAACCCACAAGTCTGATAATCAACTAGATCTTATCTACATAAGATACTGCTCCACTCGGCACACTCAGGTCACGCCACTGCACACTTCTGATCATTTCTTCATTACTCTCGACCTTGACCTAACTTCTCCAGACACTGCAATTGTTTTACCTCTGGTCACTTTCCGACGCAACCTGCGTACACTCAGTACCTCCCGTTTTTCCTCTGCTGTCTCTTCTGCACTCCCCTCTTCTGAGGAGCTCTCTCTTTTAAATACAAACAATGCCACCGACACTCTGTGCTCCACGCTTACATCCTGCTTGGACAACTTATGCCCTCTTACATCTAGACCAGCCAGTACATCCTCGTCTGCCCCCTGGTTATCCGATGTTCTACGCGAGCACCGCGCCAGCCTCCGGTCAGCTGAGAGAAAATGGCGCAAGTCAAAAGATCCTACTAACCTCTGTATCTACCAGTCTCTCCTCTCTACTTTCTCCGCTAATGTCACCTCTGCAAAAACTGTCTACTACCATTCTAGGTTAATCAACTCACCTGACTCGCGCACTCTCTGTAAAACCTTTTCTGCCCTCCTTTGTCCGCCTGCTCCCCCACCTTCATCGGATTTAACAGCTGATGATTTTGCGTCTTTCTTTTTAAAGAAAACGACCGCCATCAGCAGTCAGTTCTCTGCGCCACCACCTGTCGTGCTCATTCAGACCCCTGATATGTGAATTGCTCCCTTCTTTCTCTCCTCTAACTGAAGCAACTGCCCGCTGGATCCCATCCCCACACATCTCCTTCAGGCCATCTCTCCATCTGTCGTGCCTGCTCTCACCCACATCATCAACTCCTCTGTCTCCACTGGGTCATTTCCCACAGCTTTCAAAGAGGCCCGCATCACACCACTACTGAAGAAACCCACTCTTAACCCTACACTGCTAGAAAACTACAGACCGGTTTCCCTCCTTCCCTTCATTGCCAAAGCTCTGGAGCGAGTTGTGTTTACTCAGCTCTCATCCTTTCTCACACGGAACAACCTCCTGGACCAGAACCAGTCTGGGTTCAAGAGCGGACATTCCACCGAAACTGCACTGCTCTCAGTCATCGAAGCCCTGAGACTGGCAAAGGCAACATCCAAGTCATCTGTACTCATCTTACTGGATCTGTCTGCTGATTTTGACACTGTTAATCATCACATCCTCCTGTCTTCTCTCAGGGCGATGGGTGTCTCTGGAATGGCGTTGCAATGGTTCAAGTCTTACCTCTTGGACAGGTCATTCAGAGTATCCTGGAGAAACGAGGTCTCTGAGTCCCAACAATATCTCAATATAGGCGTGCCACAGGGCTCAGTGCTTGGACCGCTACTCTTTTCCATATACATGACATCCCTTGACTCTGTCATCCAAAAGCATGGCTTTTCCAATCACTGCTATGCAGATGACACTCAACTCCACCTGTCATTTCAACCTGACGATCCGACGGTCTCTGCTCGCGTCTCGGCATGTCTGAGTGACATTTCACTTTGGATGAAGGACCATCACCTGCAGCTGAACCTTGCAAAAACAGAACTGCTTGTGATTCCGGCCAAACCAGGGACCTGCCATAACCTCTCAATTCAACTATGCCCATCAACCATTACACCGTCCAGCACTGCCAGAAATCTGGGAGTGGTAATTGATGATCAGCTAAACTTCACAAGTCATGTCGCCAGCACCACCCGGTCCTGTAGATTCATCCTCTACAACATTAGGAAAATTAGACCTTTCCTATCAGAGCACTCTACGCAAATTCTAGTCCAGGCTCTTGTCTTGTCCAAACTGGATTATTGCAATGCTCTACTGGCTGGACTCCCTGCCTGCACAACCAAACCTCTGCAGCTGATCCAGAATGCAGTGGCAAGAGTGGTCTTTAATGAACCAAAGAGAGCGCACGTAACTCCTCTATTCATTAGGTTACACTGGCTCCCGGTTGACGCCCGAATCAAGTTCAAAGCTATGCTCTTGGCCTACAAGACCACCACTCCTACAAGACTCACCACCTTCTCTGGCTCTGTTCCACATTGGTGGAATGATCTACCTGCTGCTACAAGATCAGCAGATTCTGTAGCCATCTTTAAAAAATGCCTGAAAACACATCTCTTCCGTCAACACCTGACTGACAAACACTGAGTTCTACTTCCTTTCTATCGAAAAAAATAAATAAAAATTCTCTTATCCTTAGCTTTGTATACTGTGCTGGGTTTAAACTGACTAGTTTTTTGTGCACTTATGCTTTTTGTATCTTGTGTTGTTAAAATTGCTTCCATTGTTTTTCCTCACTTGTAAGTCGCTTTGGATAAAAGCGTCTGCTAAATGACTAAATGTAATGTAAATGTAAATGTATTTCAGATGTCACTGTGATTGATGTTGCTCTATCTGATCATTCTTGTGTCTTTTTTCATCTGTCCATAATTCCAAAAGTTGCAGACATCCGTCTGAACACTGACGAGGGCAAAGACTCTGTCTTAGTTCTGTTGGACTTGAGTGCTGTGTTTGATACAGTGGACCATGAAATCCTGCTACAAAGATTAGAGGAATGAATAGGTATCACTGGAAATGCCCTTAAATGGTTTCAGTCTTATCTTGAAGACAGGAAGTACTTTGTTTCGGTTGGTAACTGTGTATCAGACCAAATGGCTCTGACATGTGGGGTTCCACAGGGGTCTATCTTGGGACCTCTATTATTCAATCTTTACATGCTTCCTTTAGGCCAGTTAATACACAGCTGTGGCGTATCATACCATAATTATGCAGATGACACTCAGATTTACATTTCACTCACAGCAGGTGAAAATGGACCAATCCATTCACTGTGTCACTGAATCGAACAGATTGACGTGTGGATGCAAAATAATTTTCTCCAACTGAAAAGAAACATGACAAAACTAATTATCTTTGGGCCACAGAAACAAAGCGAGTCAGCAGTCACCTCGTGTCTCTTTCTCTAAAATCTAAAAATCAGGTTAGAAATCTAGTGGTTATCATGGACTCAGACTTGAATTTCCACACTCACATTAAGTCAATTACATCATCTGCATTTTATCATCTTAAAAACTTTTCCAGAGTCAAAGGGATGATGTCTCAACCAGACTTAGAGAAACTTATCCATGCTATTATCTCCAGCAGGTTAGATTACTGTAACGGCCTGCTCACTGGTCTCTCAAAACGAGTTTAAAGACAGCTGCAGCTGCTCGGGTTCTAACCAAAACCAGGAAGTACAACCACATTACGCCAGTTTCAAAATCTCTGCACTGGCTTCCTATTGCTCAGAAACTAGATTTTAAAACAGCACTGCTGTTTTTACCTGCACTCTTCTTTTAAAATGTTTTTAATTTTTCTTATGTTTCTTAATCTAAATCTTGTAAATTGTCTTTTATTCCTGTAAAGCACTTTGAATTACCCAGTGTCCAAGTACACAACGACAGTATGAACTGTGGGGAGAGCGAGAATTGAACCGCCTACCTGAAGAACGACCGCTCTACGACTACGACTGAGCCACTGCGCCCGCAGTGTTAGAGCCGGTCACTGCCGGTTGCAACCTACCACTGCGGTGGTACGGTTGTCATGGCGATCGTCATAGCCCTATTAGCTTTGTCTTTGGTCTGACGTGTCACAAAATGCAGCCACACTTTATACTGATGTTTAGCTTACTGTGGCAAGTCCTCAGACTCCTCACAGATTGTGTGGAAGGTCCTGGAATATTGCCAGGTCAAAAATAAATAAATAAAGCACGCAAAGGAGTTGATATTAGAAATACACCCTCCAGACCGGGGCTCTTAAAAAGAGGGACCACCACCTGTCTCTACATGTTTGTTTTTTTGTCCTTTTTCATCTTCAGATTTATTTTTACCAGATGCAGATTAAAGCTGCGGTTGCTCACCACTGGTTCTCGTGGGTATAGTGGTATACCAATACAACACATTGATGTCTTTGAAATACATTGAAATACATATTACACATATTTTGATATTCTACTATGAAATTCTTCTCATACTTAAGTATATTTTAAATCAGAGGGTTCATAATACTATCTTTATTCAAAAAAAAACTGACACTCCTGTTAATGTGGGAGGCTGGGTGCTAATCTGTAAAGAAGTGTACCATTTGTTCTCTTAAATGCCGTGGTGTGGTCTGTAAATAGCCTCTAAAGCAGGTCTTTTCAATTACAAATTCAATTAGGCTAGATTTTAAACACATGGAACATATATGGGCAAACCAAATTCAGAGAGAAAGAAAGAGAGAGAACAAACAACATAAATCAATAAAATTAAGTGTTCATACAAAAAACATGTATTTCGGCTAGATTTTAAATTTGGTTCACCTCTTGGTCATATAACCAGGATCATAATTAAAAGAAACAAAAAAATATTATTGCACAAGAACCAGTAATAATCTAACTTTCAATCAAGAACAAAACCTTTTGGCCTTTGACACATAAGCTGAAGTGCTTCTTAGGAATTAGAAATGTTAGCAAAGGCAAAGCAAGAACATAACTATTTGTAATACATACTGCACAAAGAGTTAACAACATAACATTTGTTCATCAACATTAATTATTTGTTAATTATTCAACATTCTGATATGTAGGCTCCTGCTAACATGTCAGCCTTAGTGTGAGAAGTGACATTTTTTGTTTTGAACAAAAGCAGTGATTTTTGGCTCATAAAAAGTCAATGCAATACGAAGGCAATGGTGCAGCGTGGTATCAGCCAAGAAACAGCGCATGTTTCTTTTTATTAAGTTTATATGCGAAAAGCTTGACCTATGTATGTTGATCCAAACATGCTAAGCATAATGACTGCCACTTTCTTTCTTCTTTGTTTGGGAACTGGTGCACATTGACATTACTCCAAAACTTTATTGTATCATTGTTTCTTCAGGAAAATTTACCCAAAAAGTGTGGTGCCGCCGAACGTTGTATTCTTTTAATACCGCAATGCATTCGTTGCAAATTAAGCACATTAGTTTGGGGTTCAGGCTCTGAGGTAAAATAAACAAATATTTCTCTGTCCAGACATGGTTAAATCAACAATTTTCATTGTCAAATTTACGCTTAAGACTTGAGAGTGACATTGTTTTTGCGGGTAAACCAAGCGTCTCTCATGGAACCTCCTAAATGGTCCTCGAGTAAGGGCGCCACCACAGCGAAATACAGCGATATACCACCAGAGGGCAGGTTCCAAAAGCAGAAATATGAGGAGAAACCCAATGGCGACTTTGTTTACAGCCTGGTACAAAAGATGGCTCCGGTCTCTAGAGCTAAGTTTTTACTACGTGACATATGTTCATTTATGCTATCTGAAAACTACTGTTTTACGATGGAGTAAAAGCCGAAAATACCGGATGTAACTGCCATTTTATTGCCCTTTCATAATGACAATATCGGTGAATAGGGGATATGGGCAATGGGCGGATGACATCCATTTTTTTACAATCTAAGTATCACATGTTGCAAAGCATTCTGGGTAGGGCGTTACTAGGCAACACACAGTGTTGCATTCACGTGCCGTTCCAGGGAAGGAAATTTAGCCGACTTACACCAGGGGGTATTAAAAATGTTTTTTTCTTTGCTTTTGCCTGATAGTGGTGGGGTCACAAGGGGGTGGGCCGCGGGCCGCCAATTGAATAAGCCTGCTCTTAAGTGTATTTTATTTCAATATGCAACACACTGTCCTCCAGAATTCATATTTTATTTTGGAGGTGAACTGTGCTTTAAGCCCTGGGGCACGAGGCCAACCTTCAAATCCCTAGCTTCCACAAAGACAAAGCAGAGTGCTGCGTGTGCGCTGTGTGTGCAGACTCTCTGTACCTGGGGTGTCCCGTGGAGAGAATGGCTGTGCAGCTCAGGAGTTCTTCGTACAGATCAGCACCCGACACAGGGAAGGCTGTGTGCTGGGCCAGAAGCACTCTGCGGATGGCGAACAGAGCCTAGAACACATAAAGCACCAGCAGAACAATAACATTATATAATAATAATAATAATAATAATAATAATAATAATAATAACAATAATATTAATATTTATATTGCGCTTTCCTCCCAATGGACCAAGGGACTCAAAGCGGTTACAGGCCGTCCATTATTCATTCATACACAGTCATACTGGTGATGATAAGCTACAACTGTAGCCACAGATGCCCTGCGGCAGACTGACAGAGCAGGCAGCCATTTTGCGCCTACGGCCTCTCCGACCATCACCACATACATTTACTAAACATTCTTACACATTCATACGAGGCAAGGTGGGTTAAGAGTCTTGCCCAGGGACACAACGACAGTATGAATTGTGGGTAGAGTGGGAATCGAACCGCCTACCTTCCGGTTGAAAGAAGACTGCTCTACCATTGAGCCATTGCCGCCCCCGAGAACAGACTTGAACCAGCGGAAAAGACAGACGAGGGAGGTCATGGTCACTTCCTTGTTATTTGAAATTATAATTCATGTATAAAAATATCAAGTCACTGTAATCTTTGGAGATAAAATTATACTTAGAAAGCTCTGATACTGGCTACATTATTAGCAACAAAGTCACTTGTTTTTCCACTATCCATAAAAAACAATACACATTTTGCTGATTCATTTACTATTTTACTATTTTATTTACTTCTTTTTTTGCTGGCTGTGAAAAAGGACTACATTTCACTGGAGCCCTATTTAATTTTTTGTATGTAATATGGTTTAGACTTTAGTTAGTGTTTATGGTTTGTTTATGCTTTGGTTTGATATGGAATTTTGTTGTCAGTGTGGCTTGTTGGAGATGCAGTGGACCAGCAGCTCCCAATTAGGGAGAGTGAGGACACCTGGCCTGCCTTGGCTTCTGCATTGGGGATTGTTAGTACAGGGGTAAACAAATGTTTTGAGATTGTTAAAGCTAACTATCCCAGATAAGCAGTAGAAGATGGATTTACATTTACATTTACATTTATTCATTTAGCAGACGCTTTTATCCAAAGCGACTTACATTACATTACCAGTGTTACAGTCACTGGAGGCAAGGTGGGTTAAGTGTCTTGCCCAAGGACACAACGACAGTATGAACTGTGGGGAGAGTGGGAATCGAACCGCCTACCTTCCGGTTGAAAGACGACCACTCTACCCACTGAGCTACTGCCGCCCGGCATTGGATGGATAGAAAGCTTAATATATGTATTGTGAATTGGTAAGTTCAGTTATATTGCTTTGAATATTTTATCAGTTAATCTGTGTGGTTATTGTGTGTAATGGGGCATGCCAATTTCTACCTTCCCTGGTGAGGGGATGTTTAAAGAGGTAATTTTGTGAAGAAGAAGAGGCTAGGCAGTTTGCAGTGGGGCTGTACTAAGTTATTTTTTGTTTGTTCAGTTGGATCCTCGGATGCGCTTTGTTTTGTTTACGTTAATAAATACACTTTTCGGCACACCTACTCCTGATTCCTGATAAAATCCAGTTTAATACCTGACACCGGCTATAAATTAAATAAATCCATGATGAGGAAAAGGCTTTTTACACAGAAGTACAGTTAACATAAACAACCGGCAGTGTTTATGTTAACTGCAGTAAAAAACAGTTGGGCTCATAAGTTACATGCTGCAATGACGTTTCTGTATTCTGAGTCATGAGAAAAGCAAAATTATTGTCAAAAGATCTGCGGGAAAAGTTAATTGAACTGTATAAAACAGGAAAGGGATATAAAAAAGATCCAAGGAATTGAGAATGCCAATCCGCAGTGTTCAAACTCTAATTAAGAAATGGAAAATGAAGGATTCTGTTGAAACCAAACCAAGGTCAAGTAAATAAAAGACCAACATAAATTTCAGCCACAACTGCCAGTAAAATTTTGGGGGATGCAAAGAAAAACCCACAAATAACTTTAGCTGAAATACAAGACTCTCTGAAAAAAAGTTTCAAGATGCACAATAAGGAGGCACCTTATTGGTCCAGGTATAAAAATGGGTTGCATGGTCGAGAAAAGCCAATACTACACAAATGCCACAAAACATCCCACTTACAATACGCCAGACAGCACAAAGTCAAGCCTCGAAACTTCTGGAACAACTCATTTGGAGTAATGAGACCAAAATTTAACATTTTGGCCACAACCGTAAATGTTACATTTGGAGAGGAGTCAACAAGACCTGTTGAAAGCTACACCATTCCTACTGTGAAACGAGGTGGATTGCTGATGTTTTGGGGATGTATGAGCTGCAAAGTCACAGGAAAAGATAAATGCAGCATGTTTTCAGAAAATACTGGAGGAAAATTTGCACTCATCAGCCCAGAAGCTGCGCATGGGATGTACTTGAACGTTCCAACATGACCACGATCCAAAGCACAAGGCCAAGTCAACCTGTCATTGGCTACAGCAGCATAAGATGAAGGTTCTGACTGGCCATTTCAGTTTCCTGACCTCAATATTATTGAGCCACTCTGGGGAGATCTCAAACATGCAGGTCGTTCAGTTATTATATTGTCATTTATGTCAATTGTTTTTACAGTGCAAATAAATCAAATCAAAAGACAGTTCAAGAATTTACAGGAACTGGAGGCTTTTTGCTAAGACAAATGGGCTGCTTTATCATCTGAGAAAATGAAGAGCCTCATCCACAAATCTACCACAAAAGACTTCAAGCTGTCATTTATGTTAAAGGTGGCAATACACGATATAAAGAATTGGGATATGTAAACTTTTTAATCAGGGTCATTTGGGTAGTTTCTGTTGTCATTATGATTTAAAAAAAGGTAAGCACAATTGTTTGACAATAAACGGCTGCACCTAACCACTAACTGAGTGGAAAAAACGTTTTATCATTCATATTCTCTGAAAAATGGTCAAAAGAATAAAAAAAAAACAAAAAAAAAACACAAATTCTGCCATGGTATGTACTTATGAGCACAACTGTAAGTCCACACGGTGCTTGCTTGTCCTATTCCTGCTCTGTTCCCTTCTGCCACTGAGTCACGTGACAACATGGCGACACAAAGAGAGCAGGAGAAGGAGGTGACAGCTGCACAGACTTGTCCACTCACTCAGTACAGGAGCAAAGGATCTGTGTGAAAAAAACCGTCTTGTAGCCTAACGTAGCCTTTCCATCGTTACCTTTAAAACCCGGTTCAATAGATTTGGTTTGTTTGAACGTCACGATGTCCTCCTCTAAACGCAACAAAGTTTGGAATTACTGTGAACAAAATAATCAGCTTGTTGTGTGCAATATTTGTCAGGTGAAACTAAATCATCACAATAGCAAACACTGTTTAATTTACAGCTACAAAACACAGTATGTAGCCTGTAACTTTGTTTCTAAATATATACCCCAATACATTTGTTCGAAATTGACGTTCAGAAATAAGTTTCTGAATGTCTCTCTCATTAAACTTCATTTAAATAAACAAATATTTAAATATTATTCAAAATTTTTGCTTCAATATTTTATTTGTGGAAAATGACTATCCCTAATTTTGATATATTTTCTTTTCTTTTCAATTTATAACATACATTTGAGTGCTGCTTTTACAAAACGAAAATGGCAGAGCTACTCGTCTACATTTATTCTCATTGCTTATTTCAATGCAAACAAAATTTTTGTTTGGCCAGAACATTAACCCTGAACTTTTACAAAATATTGGTGTCCACAACTTACATTTAATAAAACATAAAAACATTTAGTTCAACTGCATGTGCATTTTGTATATGTATTTCTTTATTTCACACTATAAAGTTAAAACATAAATGCTGTCAAAACTATTTTTGCCAAATTTTAAGAGCACCATAAAAAATTTGGGAGCACAAAACAAAATGTAAGAAAACACAATGAATAACATATTTTGCATTTCTTTTATTAAACTATTATGAAACTCTTATTAAACTTATCTCTCCTGATCTTAATCATTGAAAACGTGGTGCTCTGCAATGGGCCCAAAAAACCGGTGAGCTTTTATTTTACCAACCAATTACGAATTAAACCGGACAAAAGCTTTTGTTGTTGTTGGCTGACAGACGGGAAGAACAAGCCACACTAAAACTGCCTTTCGTTGCTTCTGGTCTGAAAGGGGCCTTGCTCTAAAGCAGCCAAACACAGCATCAAGCCTTAGCACAAGTAGCTCCCCTGCTTTGATCTCCCCCATTTTCTCTCCAATGGTCCACTTTGAGGAGCAAAACTCAAAGCAATTCAATCAAAACTTCAGTCTGCCCTAGCAGATAACCAAGGATGAGGACTATAGCCGCTCACTCTTTATTAAAGTTACCTTAAACCTGTTCCTTGCTGATAAGTATCTCTATCAAATAAAGATGGCCAAAGCTTTATCAAGCTCAACATTCATTTTAAACGGAATGTAACATAAAATTTGATATTTGGCACAGCCCTAATTAGAACCCAGAAAATAATCAACCAATCAAATTATCTTTGAGTCAAACACTAAAATAATCATTATCATAATCATAATACTAATATGGTCAATTGGCAACTCTAAAGTGTCCCTAGTGAATGAATGTGAGAGTGAATGGTTGTCTGTCACTGTCTATGTCTAAATGTCAGCCCTGTGACTAACTGGCCACTGTCCAGGGTGTACCCCGCCTCAGGCCCAAAGCTGCTGGGATAGGCTCTAGTCACCCGCGACCCCTAACGGGACTAAGCGGTAGAAAATGAATGAATGAATGAATAATACTAATATAACAATGATATTTGAATTTCTTAGCTGCATACCTAAATTTTATTTGAATTTATGTTTAAACAAATACAAAACTTTGAAATCACTGCTCACATTGGTGCCAAAATTATGACACAGATTGAGAGGCCTTGTGATTGCTAATATTGCTATCATGATACATTTGCACAACTAACCTAGATACTGGCTTATTTACATTGCCTTTATCTTCATAGTAGACATACAGTATGATATAACAAAGAATTAGACTTTAACTTGACATCCCCAAATAGTGTAAATATTATTTATGCGTTCGACAATGGGAACAACATTTCTAAACCGAAGATGTCTTGGTCTGTATCCTGGAAAACCACTGGACGCAAGGTAGGTTAAGTGTCTTGCCCAAGGACACAACAGCAGTATGATCTGGGAAGAGCGAGATTTGAAGACCTGGTTTAGCCCCATTTTACTTTTATCTTGCACAGAAGCTGAATTCTTGTGAGATTCGTGGGTTGTACTTCTCTGGGCAATATGATTTCATTCATTTGCCAGTGAAAGACTTAGGTCTTGCAATAAAAAAAAAAAAAAAAAAACACTAAGTTATCAGCAATTCTGCACATGTTTTTGAATGGGTTAAGCATCAAAACCCAATTGTTAAAAAGACTTGTGTAAATTGGTTTGATTTTCTAAGTTATTTGTTAATGAAATTGAGTATTCTGTAATGAATTTTTTAACTTACTTGTGTGACTTACTTGTGTGACTTTTTACTGTGGACGGCAAAGTAAGAATTTCATTGTACAGGGAAACATGCTTTCTGTCTGTACACATGACAATAAACACTTTGAATCTTGAATCTTGAATAGTTTATAAATGTTTGACTAGTTTATTCTGAACCTGCTCATCATGAACTGTGCCGCGCCACTCCGCCCTGCCCACCACAAGTACATTTTCAACCTGTGGGAAACACTGAGTGTAATTGTATAGTGTGTGCATTTTCAATAAAAATTATAATTTGTATTTTTTATCTAGTAAAACAATATTATATTATTATGGCTAACATTTTAAATGATGCTCTAGACATCAGCCTCAACAACAACATAAATATTGGATATCTGTATCAGCTAAGAAAGATTTATATCGGCCCAGCCCTATTTCACACCATCTAAAACACTGGGCTTTGAAAAACATTTGCCGTAGCCCTTCCTCTGAGGCTCCAGCAGGTTTAAGCTGTTCAGCTCCATTTAAGTGTCAGCCCGTAGGTGCACACGACCTATCCCCAACTCGCAAAGAAGTGACCTGCTCACAAAACTGCCCACACCAGCCCGCTGCCTCTCACCGTGGGCAAATTCAAAGTGGTAGAGAGTCCAGCCTCTCTCAAGGAGTGTGGTTCTAGAGCCCAAGCTGTGCATGGAAGTGAGCCCAACTATCTCGAGTCGGTATCTCTCAATCTCCCGCACAAGCTCAGGCTCCTTCCCCTCCAGCAAGGTGACGTCACCTTTGACTACCTAATTGGTGTGACCTAATTTCTCAATGGTGCGACTAAAAAAAAAAATCTGAGGTCACACCGATGCAACTAGCCTTTGAGAAAAAAAAAAGTTTAATCCGGTTGTATCATAGCTCCTGGCTGAATCCGAAACTGGTTATAAGTTAGCTCCTGATTCCTGTTCTTAGGAATAGGAGGTCCCTATTGATAAAGGAAAGGAGCTGTGGTGTTTCCACAATCCGACTTCACTAACCTCTCAGCGGAAATACAAGGTGAAGTTGCGTTGACACACAGCAGCTTAATATAAACTATACTATCCCAAAAATGGACTACAACAACCGCACCTTCTACACCAAGCGCTGCATTTAACAAGGAAACAGGACAATTTAAAGAAATAATCTGAGCAAATGTTTTATAACACACAGTGAACCCCACACAACAGCACAGTGTGTGCATGTAGCCTATTCAATACAGAAAAGACTCACTGACAGCTGTAATCTAGGGCTGTTTCGAATGCCATTTTTTGAGCTTCGAAGCTTAGGTGGCAATCAATATCGAATATTCGAAGCTTCGGTGGGTGGGGCTAAATATATAATAATAGTGTCGGTTTGCATTTGTATCATCTTTCACGCTTTCACTCTTCGCATCAGAATGTGTTTTTTGCCGTGCTACAGAACTCAGGTGATTTTTCAAACTTGTGGTGCTGTTGTGGTAGGCCAGTTTCAAATCGCATATTTGACACACTGCCTTTCATCCTCACTTAATTTAAAGTGCTCCCAAACAGCTGAGGTCTTGGGCATTTTGTACCTATTCAGTATGAGATAAAATAAATCACTAGCATCAAGCATGAGTGAGAATCAGTCCGCGACGAAAGTCACGCGTTGAAAAAAAAAAAAAGAATGTAATTTTAGACACAAGTGGTTACTCTACTGATGAATTTATTAGCATCCGTCTTTCAATAGCGCCATAAAAACACCGTGAAAACTGATGAAACACACAGATAAAACAACAGTTAGCTTAACGAAAATAAGTACAATTGATACATTAACTTCTAGAAAATAAAACAGACAAAACAAACCTCGTTGGCTGAGTACCATGAGAGGGATTAGCTTTGGAGATTTTCTGTCCTTTACCTTATAAATTTAAACTTTAACTTTTAGCGTAATTATTCTCTTATTCATGTATCCTTTCTTGGTTTTTTGTGGAGATCGCTACTTCTGCTCTAATCAATCTACCACTGCGTATACAAAAGCCTAACTCTGCGCTACAGCGCCCTCTGGTGACACTTCACAAAACACACCAAATAACAGTTTACACAGAAAATGAACAGAAATGAAAATGTGGCAGTTACAAAGAATATTCGAATCTCAAAACTGAAAATCGAATGCCACCCCACCGAACGAATATTAGAATATTCGATTATTCTAGTACAGCCCTACTGTAATCCACCAAAATTCCAGGATGCCGCTGTCGCAGAAATTCCCCATAGTAAAGTTATTTTAATTCTTTTGCTCAGGTATTTACACTTTATGTTCACTTGTATGTAGATGCACTATTCAGACTGGTTTAATTATAGTTACTTTGATAATACAATGTTTATGTTAAAGCTCCAAAGTTCCAACAGTAGCCTATTTCCTAAATATTGCTGTGCCAGCTTTGTATTATCACTATAATAAGTGGTTATTAGATGATTTAGTGCTGTGTCAGAGATGTTCAGTGTCACATAAGAACAGGAAAACAGAAAAACAGCCATGTAAGCCCATTAGCTAAAAAAAGGTGGTGTATCACTATTGATGCAGTTTAGGAAATATAAATGCTGTGACATAATTGTGTGGGTGAACCGTTTATACGTCCTGTTTATATAAATATTCATGTTGGATTTATGCACATTATACTGCAGTATGTCTCCAGATTCAGACTAGTTCAGTATGTCTTCAGACTTAGGAATAACCCTCCCTGTATGATCATAAACTCACTCTGTTTCTTACCTGTCCTCAGGTGGAGAACTGCAGGAGAAGCTGACCTTTGAATTTTATGAAGACTAACCCTCTCATGATGCCATTGCTTTAGACAAATCTCTGCTTCAATAAAGTTATGTTTTACAAAACTTTGTTTTTATAATTTGATTGCATGTTTATGGAATATGTCTACTTTTACTAGAATTTTAAACCATGGTGTGTGTTAAATTACTCTAAAGCATATTGTGATAATGACATATTAAATGTGATATTAAATATACAAAGCTTTAGCTGGTAACGCATCTACAGACAAAACATTTGTAATATGCAGAGGGTTAGACACTAGAGATACACACTTGTATACTGAGGCTTCAGGAGTGTACACAAAGGTCTCACAGATGTCTCCCCTCATAGGTCAGTGAGGGGGGGTATGCTCGTTCTAGGTTGTCCTCTCAAAACACCGCTAATTAAAAATAAAATGTTACCTGCTCAGATTTGCACCAGAAGAGGAGTCATTAAAAATGGTGAGAATGAGCTGAAATGAAGAGCCAGCAGAAGTTAGCATGTCTCTCTGTTCAGTAACTTTGGCTGTAATTAGGGGTGTAACAATGCACCGTGCCACAATATTTTGCGATCCTAAAACATGACAATACAATACAAATGAGAAATCGATCAGTGTTTTTTTTAAAAAAAATTTAAGTTGTAACGACTGCATAACAGTTCAAGTTAATTGTTTTAATGTTAGATGGCACCATAAGTAAAAACACTTTCCTTGCTCAACCTGAGTGGGGCGGTAGCTGCGTCGCAAGCTATAAAATAATTTTAGCTTATGTATGTTACTAGCTCTGTCTAGAAGGAGAAGTTCTCTGACCAACCAATCAAAAGTAAAAATGCTGACGTTATTGTACGCCAGCTGGCCCTGGGCACTTGGCGGGCTAACCAACTCTAAATCTGATTGGTTAAAGCACAGTTTCATTACAATTTGTTTTAAGCTAGAGGGGCCAGCACTGTTGATTCTGAAGGCAGATTTCATTCACCTTGGCAACACATGGTTGAAATCTGATTGGATAAAAGCTCCATCATATAAACATACACTGCTGGAAGCAGCACAACCAAGAGAAAAGCTTTCAACTGAAGAGAATAGATGATCAGTCAGTGTCAGAGATTCTAATATTGTTTAGGCGAGCAGAAAAGGCCTTGCTGGCCCTCACGGCCCACCACTTATACACACACACACACACTGATTACAAGCAAACAAATCACAGGTGAGTATGGTTTAGTAGCCATTCAAACCTGTTTGTGTCAACTTGTGTGCATGTTATCAGGCCAAAATCACCAGGGTATGTAAACATTTTATCAGGGTCATTTGGTTAGTTTCTGTTGTCATTATGATTTAAAAAGAGTAAACACAGTTGTTTTACAATAAATAACGTCAACCAACTACTAACTGAGTGAAAAAAAAGTTTTTTGTGGTATTCATATTCTCTGAAAAATTGAAAAAATTAAAATAAAAAATTAAAATAAATAAATCAAATTCTGCCCGGGTATGTAACTTATGAGCACAACGGTACATGGCACTAATGATGATAGAGGAGCCAGTACCACAAGTGAAGGTCTCACACAAACACAACAGCTTTAGGGGACTGAACTGGGCCATCCTCCTGTAAAGAGGACAGCACTTGAATATCTCCTTGGTGACTGTTTAACTACCATTGATCCAGCAGAGTCCAACAGAGCAAGAGACCAAGAGATAGACATGTACAGGAAAGAGACTCCCCTCCCACTCAGAAGTTGTCCACTGAAAAGAGAAGGTTGATATCTATAGCATGCTTGCACCTCTAGAAAATGCACATTAGTGAGCGTGTTTTTTTCTACTGCTGGGGACATAGTGAATTGCCAAAGGTCTCAACTGCTACCAGAAAACTCCTAAAAAATATGCCATTGTTGTCCTAGGCAGAGGTGTAAAGAGTACCTGAAAGGCATACTTCAGTAAAAGTACAGATACCTTACTGTAAAATTACTCCACTACAAGTTACAAGTCACCAATTTAAATACGACTTGAGTAAAAGTCTTAAAGTATCCCATTTTAAAAGTACTTAAGTATTTTACTCGTACTGAATGTTGGCTCAAAGATGCACTAGACCTCAACACAAAGAGATATTGTAGGTCAGTTAAAAAGAAGAAAGTTTATTTATGAGGTTTTACTTCCTAATATAGAAAAGAAATTGAACACCTCAATATTTCGACATGGCAGAACAAAAACACAGATTAAACAAGTCTGTCCAAGTCAAACTCAAGTGCTCTAAAAAGGCATAAGTAAAACATATATATAAAAAAAGGTATTTTCAGTAAAATTGACAAACAAAAACAAAATAAAAAATGTTAAATCAGGGCTGGCACTCAGGGGCGCAACTACCCAGTGCTAGAGGGCTATGCAGCAACAATTTTAGTCAGTTCTCAGCCCAATACTAGTAACAATGTTGTTACCAAACATTCTAGAGCACTCACTAGTTCGTAATAAATTGTAACATGAGCCATGTGTATATTATATATTATACACATATATATATATAATTATAATAATTTATATATATATTTAAAAAATATCGCACAGACCTTTATAGAGAGAGAAAGAGATGTGAGGCTGTAATTATACTCAACAGATGTATCTATAGCCTGTATGTCTGACAGCACAGCTAACATCAACAGCTAATGCTTAAACAAAATCTATTAATGATTCCATGGTAAACCAGACTTATTGCATAAGTTATGTTTTTCAGCTTCTAGTCATTTATTGTGCATGCTACCTTATATTTACCAGTATTGTCATTGGAAGCATAAGGTTTAACCAAAATCTAAATGTAGCTTGTAGCAACATTAACTTAATTAATAAAGTTAGCAAACACTGACCAGTCTGTTAACATTAAGCCTCCAAGTTTGGAGCAAATCTTTGCATGATATCTTGGTAAACCAGAGATATTGCATTAGTTGTTTTCCAAATGATTGTAATTTATTGTACATGGCATGCTGTCTTATATTTTCCAGTTTTCAGCTCAGTAACCTCGGTTTAGCACATTAAGCTAGCCTTAATTTAAACCCCATTTGGCTGCTATATTTCCAGTGTTAGCAAACGCTAGCTAGTCTGTTAACATGAATATTGCAAACCTCCAAACACAGACGTCACACTTTAAAATCCTACCTGTTGCCTTTCACCACCTACTTGTTTAGCTGCTGTCGCATACCTTGACATGTCATCTTAATTTCCCTCTTTCTTTTTCTGTTTGTTGCCCCTGACAGCTTTTTTGCTTTATCCATCTTTCAAAGACAACTGTGTGCATACTGTGACAACTGCTCAGCGTGCTCACGGCGCCCCCGCCAACCATGCCCACTCGCGATATTACATTCCAATGAGGGCGCCTACTGTAGCCTGTTAGTCCTCTAAAATGTTATATAGTATTGAGGAAATACTGAAATGATTTAGAAACGCACAACAGCAGCTAAGCTACATTTAAGAAAATACCACAAAAAAAAAAGTTTTTATAACATCGCTTTGGCACCTCTATGCGCCGCATATAGAGCATACACCCTTTTTGCGCCACTGCTGGCACTGCATGAAGAGCTGGCTTTGGCTTCATCAGTGGCTGCAGCCATCACTAATTTATGTGAAACACTTGGCGTTGGCAGGCTGCGAATTTACATTCACAACGGAGTAACACATGTAGGCAAATAGATCTGGTACCTTCAATAGCTTGCAGCAGGCGATATCGCCTCTTACACCCAAAAAATAAGCCACGGCAGATAAAGTTGACTTGACGTGCACAAACACAATGTAGCGAGTAACGTTAAGTGTCAGTTCAAATGTAGTGGAGTAAAGAGTACAAGTATTCAATCAAAAATGTAGTTGAGTAGAGAGTAAAAGTTGCTTATATTTTTGATAATCAGTACACGTACAAAGTAGCCAAAAAAATACTTAAGTACAGCAACGAAGTTCATTTACTCAAGTACTTTACACCTCTGGTCCTAGGGCACAGTAAAACTTTCTGTGAAAACATTTGAACATCATTTCTTCTTTAAAGAACTTTTTTTTTTACAAAAGGTTTAGATTTGTTCCACAAAATATTTCAAGAAAACTGTTCTGCTTGTAAAAAGTGCAACTTAAAATATTCACAGAATTTACATGTCCATTTTTACAATGATAAACACAAGAAATACTTGTCCATTTTATTGTCACCCAAGAAGGAATAAATAACTGATTTTAAATGTGGGCACAAGCCAGATTTTTCTGCTGATTGGACTGCATTTAGAACTGTAAGAAATAAGTGTACTTTGATGATTAGAAAGTCCAAATCTGAGTATTTTTTTAAGTCAACCACAGAAAATTTAAACAATCCTTTAAAGTTTTGGAAATCAATTAAATCTTTGTCGGGTGCATGTGTGACCTCAAACCTCCCTGATTAGATTCTTATTAGCTCAGATGAAATAAAAGATAAAGCAGTCATAGTCAATCAGTTTAATAAACACTTTGTTCAGGCTGGATTCATATTTAATCAAACGGTAAATAAATCTGTCCCATGTCCAGCCATGTTAACATCTGAAATTGTAAATCGGGAATTGTTTAATTTTAAACCAATTTCTGTTTCAGAAGTTTGTAAAGCCCTTAGAGACATTGATCACAAAAAGTCAGCAGGTACAGATAATCTGGATCCGTTTTTGTTAAAACTGGCAGCTGATATTATTGCTGAGCCCATAGCGCATATTTTTAATTTGAGTCTTCTTTCTAATTCGATTCCTAAAAGCTGGAAAGCAGCCTATGTTCTCCCTTTACATAAAGGTGGAGACCCATCAGAATTGAATAATTACCGTCCAATATCAAAACTTTCTGTTATCAAAGATCTTGGAATCATTTGTGAATGTACAGATAAAACAGTATTTGGCTGACAAAAATATTTTAAATAATTTTCAGTCAGGGTTCAGAAGTGGCCATAGCACTATCACTACTGCTACATTAGTGACAATTGACATTATTGGGGCCTTAGATAAGACGCAACATTCTGCTGCATTATTTGTTGATCTTTCTAAGGCATTTGATTCAGTTGATCATGGATTGTTATTGACCAAACTACGTTCAGTTGGTTTAAGTGAGAAGGCTGTTGCATGGTTCCAGAATTATTTTGTAGATCGTACTCAATGTGTTTATGCTGAGGGTTATAAATCTGATTTTCTTGACATAACTAAAGGTGTCCCTCAAGGATCAATCTTAGGATCCATTCTGTTTTCAATTTTTATAAATGATTTGGATAGAGATGTTCAAGCTAAATTACATTTATACGCTGATGATACAGTGGTTTATACCCAGGCTTCCACCATTTCAGTAGCAGTGCAGGAACTTCAGGCTGCATTTCAGGCATTGCAATACACATTATTGAGTTTAAAATTGGTTTTAAATACACAGAAAACAAAGTTTATGGTCTTCTCAAAAGCTCGAGCACAGCTACTCGACAATTGTGGCAGTTTGTCATTAGATGGGAAATCAATTGAGAGAGTGTCTTCATACAAGTACTTGGGAATATGGATAGATGATAAGCTTTCCTTTAATGAACATATTACAGCTTTAGTTAAGAAACTCAAAGTCAAACTCGGCTTTTATTACAGAAACAAATCTTGCTTTACTTTTAGTGCTAGAAAGAAACTTGTGGAAGCAACTTTTCTGCCTGTAATTGACTATGGAGATATACTGTACATGCATGCTGCATTTTCCATCCTGCGTCATGTAGATTCAGTTTATCATGCATCACTACGATTCATAACAAATACAAAGTCCCTTACCCATCACTGCATTCTCTATGATTTAGTTGGTTGGACATCACTGGTATATCTTTATTTATAAAGCTATACTTGGCAAACTTCCACTGTATCTTTGTAACCTCCTCTCTGTTTGCTCTGGTACCTATCAGCTACGCTCTTCAAAGTGGTTGCTTTTTAATGTGCCAAGAGTTACAACCGAATTGGGAAAAACTGCCTTTTCTTACTTAGAACCTTGGGGGTGGAATAATCTACAAAAAGAGCTAAAGTTAGAAACCCTTATGTCCATAAATGATTTTAAAAATACTGTAAAAAGTGTTGTGATGGAGATATGTTCTTGTTTTTCTTAAGAGTCTCATTTTTGTTTTATATTTTGATTTTAATATTTGTATTTTCTTTTATTGTGAAAATGTAATTTTGGTGGTTATGTATGCATTTGTTGTGATTTGGCCGCTACCTTGGCCAGGTCTCTCTTGTAAAAGAGATTCTGAATCTCAATGGGACCTCCTGGTTAAATAAAGGTAAATAAATAAATAAATGTTTCTTTATTGAACTATATTGTGAGTGCATCGAACCACAAATTCTGTAATTTGCATTAAACCGAATCGTGAGCA